>JAJOOF010000204.1:0-125062 GCA_029582545.1 Solanum lignicaule
AAGTACCCATGTTTAGAGGTGGTGTTGGACAAGTTGTGTATTATGCTTGAGCTTGACTCATCTATGGTATTTATGTATCATTCCTTTTTTTTTTTTGCTCCCTTAGTCCCGATTTCCCCCTTGATTATGCTTATCGCTTATGGTCATTTTAATTGCTTCCGCGACCAAGGATGTGTAATGAATCGCTATGAGGCTTGTTTGGGGTTCCTTCAGGTTCCCCATTCGCCGGTCACGTCTAGGCCCTAGGTTTGGGTCGTGACAATGGCGTGTAAAACCCCGAAGGACTCCATACAAGACACTTAGCTCTCATAACATAAGAAATAGAACAATAAGAGTAAAACAATAGTCCAAGTCCAAAAACATTTTTATAACGAAAGCGGAAGTCTAAACTCATGTCTCATCATAGCCATATATTACAATAGAATGAAATTGAGCCTAATACTCAAAAGAGAAATACATGAAAGAAACAAAACAATAACTCGGTCCTTGAAGCATGAGGACTCACCAAAGCTCGGGAAATCACAAACTGAACTACCAGCCACAAGACTCGAAAACCTATCTATCGGACCCAACATTTAAGAAAAATGTTGGCAAGAGTATGCGTTAGTACAAAACAATGTACCAAGTATAATAGCCATGCATAAAACATTTAAAACATGCTAAAATGAGACATTTCATTCCATGACATACAATTTACCAATCTAAAACATCATATGAAAGAATTATAAAACATAAGTCCTAAATTATGCTCAGTGCAAACTAACATAATCTTTAAAGCCTTTGAACACCTGGCCTCTACTAGCGGGAGAGCTTCCATCTCACGAGATTTCTTCTAGAAACCAGGCCTCTACTAATGAGAGAGCTTCCATAAAATGTCAATATCCACTCGGTGCTAAGCATAAATCGCACGGAATAGTATTTTCTTACTTATTCTCATTATCCATGGAAAGGCATGTCATCTTGCAAATCCAAGCTAGTTTATTAGGATAGCTCTTATTCATTGATTCAATTAGGTGAGAAGCCTTTCAACCTAAGAATTCTTTCTATGTCAGAAAACCTTTCACATCATGCTAGTATGTGTTTATGAGAATGTCATTTCACAACACAACATCATTATTGGTACTTTACTCTCAAAGCACCCTTAAAATATTTACATGTCTCATGAAAACATGCATAATTCCATAACCACCTTTCAAGGCCAATCACCCTCTTTCAATTATCAGCATTTAGAAAACAAGAGTTAGATTCAGATTTCATCATAAACTCGTGCAATTCTCTCATTGCATGCTTAATTTCATAAAACTCTTCCTTTAAGATCAAAATCTCACTACATATAGTTCATAACTTGAAACATGGAGATTACATGGGTTCATAGGGGAAAACATCATAAAACCATAGGAATTTATCAATTCATGCTTAGAAGATTAAAACCCAATCACTTAAATCAAAAATGAAGAGAACCCCTGCTAATTGAACAAAACCCTAACTCAATTGGAGAATTCTACCTTTTGAAATAGAGAATTTAGGAACTCCATGGATGAAAGTAATCCATGGATGAAAAGTATCATACCTTGAATCCGAATGCTAGCCTTCAATGGAAGAATTGGAACCTTTGCTTGAAACCATAGATTGAATCTTCTTCTTCTTCAAGTTTCTAAAGAGAGAATATTTGGAGAGTAATTTGGTTTTCTTTTGGGAATTTTGAAGAATGAATTAAATGGGGTGAATTTGGGGGTAAGAAGACTTATATAGGGGTCCTAAACATATACAAAACGACATAGTATAGGTACTAACTAATTAGGAAAATACCCAAATAACCTTGAAAATTAACTGTCAGCTGCCATCGATGAGGCCCTATCGACGGACCATGGATGGACCTACGGTCCGTCCTGCACGTCTGTCACTAAGTTCATAGAATTTTGCCCTGACCCACAGCCCCTAGACCACGGACTGTGGACCAACCTACGGTTCGTAGGTCCTAACGTGCTCCATGGTCTGGACCAATTTCTGAATGACCAATCCACAGACAGACTTATGGTCCGTGGTTTAACCCACGGGCGTGGTTGGCCACTGTGGATGGCACTTGCTACTGCAGCAATTTGCTAGGCTTCCCTCTTTAAGATCTGGGGTCTTATAATACCTCCCCATTAGGATCATTCATCCTTGAATGAGATTTAAAGTAGTTCTAAGAGTGTAGGAGAGAAGCTAACAACCCAACCTAACAATGCAATGCATACAACCAATGAGGAACTATCGACTCCAAGCTAGGACGTTCTCAAAACATAATAAGAGGGGTGAAACTAACTCTAAAACCCCATTATGCATGAATGCACATAAGTAAGGAGGAAACATCAACTTCAAGCTCATCATACTCAAATGCATCAAAAAGGAAGTAGGAACCACATCTATCAACCCAATATGCATGAATTTTCAAATATCTCATGTTCATGGAGGAACTACCTTCTCCAAGCTGAAAGCATGCTCAAAACAATCTCATAAAGCTCATATGCAATTCTATCTCAAAAAGCATATCTAAAGCATGTTCATCAATTCATCTCATGAAGTCTATAGGCAACTCATACTCAATGCACAAGAACATGAGGAAAATAAATCATATAAATTATTTCTTTCAAACATAAGCTTTTCATGAACATATATAAATATGGAAATCATGGAAACACATAAACACACATGACTCCAAAACAAAGGACAACCATGCGGAACTCATTACCTCAAGCTGAAGTAGGAGTAGGAGGAAAAAGATGAGGATATCGGGACATTATATTGGCCTCGGCCTCCCAAGTAGCACCCTCAGCTAAATGATTCCTCCATAACACTTTCATGGAAGCCAGTTCCTTATTTCTCAACTTCTTGACTTGCCTGTTTGAAATCTCAACCGGAACTTCCTCATATGAGAGACTTTCATCAACTCCCAAACCCTCTAAGGAAACTATAGATGTCAGATCTCCAACACATTACTTCAACATAAAGATATGGAAAATGAGAAGCACCATTGCCAACTCATATAGCAAATCTAACTCATAGGTAACCTTACCAACACCCCTCAAAATATGATATAGGCCTTCATATCGGTGACTAAGCTTCCCTTTCTTACCAAAACTCATTACACTCTTCATGGGTGAAATCATCAAGTAAACCCAATCCTTAACATCAAAATCAAGATCCATTCTTATCTCATCGGCATAAGACTTTTGCCAACTTTCAGCCATTTTTAACCTTTCTCTAATGAGTCGAACTTTCTCAATGGCCTCATGTACCAAATCGGGACCGATTAAAGCAACCTCACTTACCTCAAACCAACCTATAGGAGATCTATATTTCCTTCCATAAAGAGCCTCAAATGGAGCCATATTAGCACTCGAGTGATAGCTATTATTATAAGCAAACTGAATCAATGACAAATAGTCATCCCAAATACCCTTAAAATCAATCACACAACCTCTTAACATATCTTCCAAAGTTTGAATAGTATGCTCCGCTTGCCCATCGGTTTGGGGGTGAAAGGTCGTGCTAAGCTTAACACAAGTACCAAGCCCTTTTTGGAATGACTTCCAAAATAGAGAAGTGAATTGGGTACCACGATCGGAGAAAATGGACAAAGGCACTCCATGCAACCTTAGCATTTCTCTTATGTACAACTTGGCATAATCCTCCACCGAATAGGAAACCTTGATGGGAATGAAGTGAGCCTATTTCGTCATCTGATCCACAATAACCCAAATCGAGTCATATTGCCGTCGGGTGCGAGGCAAGATAACAATAATGTCCATATTTAAATCATTCCACTTCCAAGTAGGAATACCAATATCTTGGGATAAACCTCCTGGTATCTGATGCTCAACCTTTATTTATTGGCAATTTGGACACTTAGCCACAAATCCCGCATTATCCTTTTTCATCCCGTTCCACCAATAGATCTCCCGCAAATCACGGTACATGTTGGTGGCTCCCAAGTGAATAGAATACCGATAACTATGGGCTTCTGACAAGATCTTCTCCCTCAAGTCATCAATATTTGGAACATATAAACAACCTTGATATCTAAGCACACCATCTCCCCCTTGGGAGAAAGCCTCAATGGATTTATTAAGCATCACCTCTTTCAATTCTACCAAAATTGAATCAAGACTTTGCTTGGCTTTCACATCGGCTACAAAAGATGATTCAGAAACATTGTGAACCATAACACCACCTTTGGCAGAGTCCACTAATTGAACACCTAATTGATCCAATCTATGAACATCTCGAACCAACTCTTTCTTTTCTTCCCCACTATAGGTAACACTACCCATGGATAACTGACTAAGAGCATCTGCCAACACATTTGCTTTACCGGGGTGGTAGAGAACACTCATGCCAGAATCTTTCAATAACTCAAGCTACCTTTTTTGGTGAAGATTCAAATCCTTTTGGTTAAACACATATTGCAAACTCTTATGGTTAGTAAATACATCAACATGAACACCATACAACTAATGCCTCCAAATCTTTAAGGCAAAAACAACCGCCGCTAATTCGAGTTTATGGGTAGGATAATTGTTCTCATTAATCTTAAGTTGCCTTAAGGCATAGGCAATAACTTTCCCATTTTGCATAAGCACGCACCCTAGCCCAATTCTAGAGGCATCACAATAAACCACAAAACAATTCGTTCGTTCCGGTAAGGTCAACACCGGAGCGGAAGTAAGTCTATCTTTCAATTCATGGAAGTTCTTCTCACACGCTTCGGACCATATGAACTTAGCCTTCTTTTGGGTCAAAGCTGTCAAAGGAGAGGCAATTGAAGAGAATCTCTCAACAAACCTTCTATAGTAATCGAGCAAACCCAACAAGCTTCTAATATCCGAAGTAGTTAGAGGTCTAGGCCAACTCTTGACTGCATCCGTCTTAATAGGATCTACCTCAATACCCTTGCTTGAAACAATATGACCAAGGAAAGCTACGAACCTTAACCAAAATACACATTTGCTAAACTTTGCAAAACGTTGTTGGTCGTTGAGAATTTGCAACACAATCCTCAAATGAACAGTATGCTCATTCTAACTTCTTGAATACATCAAAATGTCATCAATGAACACAATTATGAACATATCAAGGTATTATATAAACACCATATTCATCAAATCCATAAACGCCGCCGGAGCATTAGTCAACCCAAACGACATTACCAAAAACTCATAATGACCATACCGAGTTCAAAAATCCTTCTTCCGGAATGTCATCTTCTTTCACCCTTAATTGATGATAACCCGATCGAAGATCAATCTTAGAGAAATAACTTGCTCCTTGAAGTTGATCAAACAAATCATCTATCCTTGGAAGAGGATACTTATTCTTAATAGTCACCTTGTTCAATTGACGATAGTCAATTTACATACGAAGAGACTAATCTTTCTTTCTAACAAACAAAACTAGAGCATCCCATGGAGAGATACTCGGTTGGATGAAACCCTTATTGAACAAGTCTTTTAATTGTTCTTTCAACTCCTTAAGTTCTGCCGGAGCCATTCTATAATGAGGAACAGAAATAGGTTGGGTATCTGGGAGAAGGTCAATACCGAAGTCTATTTCTCGCTCGGGAGGAATATCGGGTAAATCATCTGGAATACTTTTGGAAACTCATTAACAACGGGGACCAACTCGATATAAAGGTTTCAGAATGTACATCCCTTACCCTAACTAGATAATAAATGCAACCTTCATAAATCATCTTTCTCGCTTTAAGACAAGAGACAAACTGACCCTTAGGCATAGAATTTCCCCCCTTCCACTCAAGGATAGGCTCATTTGGAAATTAAAACTTAACTACACGAGTTCTACAATCAATAGAAGCATAACAAGAATGCAACCAATCCATACCAAAAATAATATCAAAGTCTAACATATCAAGCTCTACTAAGTCAACAAGAGTAACCCAATGGGACAAGAAAATGTGACATCTTCTATAGACCCTCTTAGCCACCACAGAATCATCAGTAGGAGTAGAGACAAAAAAAGGTTCTAATAACACATCGAGGAGCACATCAAACCTCATCACCACATATGGCGTCACAAAGGACAAAGTAGCACCGGGATCAAGGAAAGCATATACATCTTTTTGGAAAATTTTTAACATACGGGTGACCAGGTCCAGAGAACTCTCTTGTTCACCTCAGGTTTGGAGAGCATAGAAGCGGTTTTGCTTAGGAACATTGGAATTCAAACCACTAGGAAGAGCTTACTTCCCTTCTCTTCCTTTTACCGCAAGCATTCAGCAATCCCTCATTTTGTGACCACTCTTACCACAACTAAAGCAACCATCCATGCCGGCTAGACACCTACCCTCATGCTTCTTACCACACATAGAACAAGTAGACATAGGAAATGAAGAACCACCACCATTACCTCCTTGAGGCGTAGGGTTAGACACCCTAACTTTGTTGAACTTAGGAGGGGCATTGGAGGAACCTTGACCGGAAAACCTTTGCTGAAATCTAGGACTACCTTGCCCATCGGATCTTGCTGTGAAAACTTACCATCACCAGTCTTAGCCCTTGTTTCCACCTTGACTTTTCCTTGAGTTTATCTTTCTCAATTTGTTGTGCATGCACCATGAGACGAGAGCTTTCCATATCATGAATGAGCATAGTGGTTCGGCACTCTTTAATCACCATTTTGGACACACCCAAAACGAACTTACTCATCCTAGCCCTTGAATCGGCAACTATTGTTGGAGCATATCTAGATAATTGTGTGAACTTTAGAGCATGCTTCCTTGTTGAAGGTTAATAAACTCAAGAACCTTAGATTCCCTCTTCTCCAGGGGAAACAACCTATCAAGAAAAGCAATCCTAAACTTCTCCCAATCTAGAGGACCCGCATCTTTCGGTCTCCCTTCTTTCCATTGGTTAAACCAAGTTTGAGCAACAACTTTCATTGATAAGCTACCAACACCACCTTCTCTACCAGTGTCACTTCCATAAATATCAAAATCTTGCAGACCTCGTGGATAAACTCTTCATGAACTTCCTCCACTTTAGACCCATAGAACTTCGGAGGTTCCATCCTTATGAAGTTCCTCACTATTGAACCCTTCGTACTCACATTCGGGCGTATGGGAACCACAACCTCTCTATTGGCTTCGGCTATCACTGCTTGAGCCAACATGTGAAAAACCATCATAAACTCCGCATTAGACACATTCTCGGCCAAAGGATTTTTCGAAACTTGAGGAGCTTGGGGAGGAGCTTCTTGGTCCACATTCTCCCTCGCATTCCTTCTAGATAAGCTCTTCGGTAGCCAGATCTTAAAGAACATATGATAAGGATTAGGAGAGAGACTTTATAGAGTTAAACTCTATCGCACGATTTAAGAGTAATGAAAGAACTGGAGTTTCCTAAAACGTGCCTTATGAGTCATCGTAGGACCATTCTAAACATTGTGCTCTGATTACCAAGTTTGTCATGACCCAGGGGCACCCCCTAGATGTAACATGGTGTATAGAACCCCTAAGGACTCCATACAAGCCACTTAGCTCTCATAATATATGAAAAAGAACAATCAGAGTAAAACAATAGTCCAAGTCCAAAAACATTTTTATAATGAAAGAGGAAGTCTAAATTAATGTATCATCATAGCCATCTAATACAATAGAATGAAATTGGGCTTAGCCCATGCATCATATTCAAAAGTATATACATGAAAGAAAATAAACAATAACTCCATCCTCGAAGCATGAAAACTCACCAAAGCTTAGGAAATCACGAACTCAACTACTAGCCACGAGACTCAGAAACATGTTTGGCGAACCCTACATTTGGGAAAGATGTAGGTAAGAGTATGTGTTAGTACAAAATAATGTACCAAGTATGATAGCCATGCATAAAACATTTAAAACATCATGAAAAGGGATATTTCATTTCATGACATGCAATTTACCAAGCTAAAACATCATATGAAAGAGTTATAAAATATAAGTCATAAATCATGGTCAATGCAAGCTAACATCACCTTTAAAGACTTTGAACACATATGACATACTCCTTGAGTAACCTTAGTTCATTCTTAATGTGGGGAATTAGCCTTAACCGACAAAGAGACCATGTGAGCTATAATATGATCACCTGATTTCTCCCATACCGAAAAGGGTTGTTCTACTTGCCTAAGGTCAAACCATGAACTTCTAGCTTAAGTTGATTCGTAAGATAATCAACCTATGGGGGCACATGGTTAAGGGATAATGAGACTGCTACTAGAAACCCGGCCTCTACTAGCAGGAGAGCTTCCATCTCATGAGACTTCTTCTAGAAACTCGACCTCTACTAACGGGAGAGTTTCCATCTCAATGTCAATATTCACTCGATGCTAAACATAAACCCCATGGACTAGTAGTTTCTTACTTATTCTCATTATCCATGGAAAGGCATGTCATCTTGCAAATCCAAGCTTGTTCATTAGGATAACTCTTATTCATTGATTCAATTAGGTGAGAAAGCCTTTCAACCTAAGAATCCTTTTTAGGTAAGAAAACCTTTCACATTATGCTAGTATGTGTTTATGAGAATGTCCTTTCACAACACAACATCAGCATTCGTACTTTATTCTCAAAGTACCCTTAAAATATTTACATAATTCTCATGAAAACATGTATAATTCCATAATCACCTTTCAAGGCCGAAAACCCTCTTTCAATCATCAACTTTTAGAAACACAAGGGTTAGATATGGATTTCATTATAAACTCATGCAATTCACTCATTACATGCTTAATTTCATAAAACTATTCCTTTAAGATCAAAATCCCACAACATATAGTTCATAACTTGAAAACATGGAATTACATAGGTTCATAGTGGAAAAAATCATAAAACCATAGGAATTCATTAATTCATTCCTAGAAGATTATAACCCAATCACTTAAATAAAAAATGTAGAGAACCCATGCTAATTGACGAAAACCCTAACTCAATCGGAGAATTCTACCTTTTGAAATAGCGAATTTAGGAACTCCATGGATGAAAACTATCATACTTGAATCCAAAATCTAGCCTTCAATGGAAGAATTGGAACCTTAGCTTGAAACCCTAGATTGAATCTTCTTCTTCTTCAAGGTTCTAAAGAGAGAATATTTTGAGCGGAATTTGGTTTTCATTTGGGAATTTGGAAGAATGAATTAAATAGGTGAATTTGGGGGTAAAAATATCTATATAGGAGTCCTAAACATAGACAAAAGGACATAGTATAGGAACTAACTAATCAGGAAAAAACCCAACGAACCCTGAAAATTAACTACCAGCTGTCACCGACGAGACCACACCGACGGACCGTGGATGGACCTACGGTCCTTCCTGCATGTCCAAGTTCAGAGAATTTTGGCCTGACCCACGACCCCTGAACCACGGACCGTGGACCCACTTACGGTCCATAGGTCCCATCGTAGTCCATGGTCTGGACCAATTTTGGAATGACTAATCCACGGACAGATTTACGGTCCGTGGTTCAACCCATGGGCCATGGTTGGCCACCGTGGATGCCACCTGCTACTTCTGCAATTTTCTAAACTTCCCTCTTTCGGATCCGAGGTGTTACACCATCTCCCCCTTGTTCAAAATTTAAAATGTGGTCTTTTTCTTGTTTCTCCTTCACTTCTGAAACTAATGTAGATTCAACCCCATTCATCACAATGCGGGGTAAGTGTATAACTTTCAGCATCTTGCTTTACCCACATTCTAGCGACTTCTGATGTTGTTGGTAAGTTGTATACTCTTTTGTCTAAACCAGCGTCAGATTTCAGAGCAATAGGATACAAATTCATTATCATATATGATTGTATCCTTGACAAAGGCCGCAATAATTTTGAAAGGACAGAGATTATGGACTATTTGAAAAATGTGTGGAGAAGTTGAAAAGGGTCCGCAATGATAATGGAAATATTTGAGGTTGAAATCTTGATTTGATTTCGCAAATTTGCAACCCCTAAACAATGCAAACTGTCTCAATTGCTGGCATAAGCAAATGAGTTGAACTTGGCACATTAGTGACGATTTCATTCCCAATTGCTACTGTTATGATGAGAGTTTTTTTTGTAGAAAGATCTAATAGTACAACCTCTGAACCAGTATATATTATGTACTACATACCTTTTCAGAAAAAAAAAAGCTAGAACATAATACAATGGAATATCAACTAAAGGTTATAATCGTGCATCACTTTTCTCTATCATTATCAACTAAAGGTTATAATTGTGGCTTGTATGCGTGACAACATCATTTTTGGGTTTTTAATAGAAGAGTAAGTTTTTGCTTTATCTTGTTCTGGTTTTTGTTGTTATTCCGCTTTTCTTTCGTTTTCGTTGGGTTGAGGCTGACTTCTCTTTGTTGGAAAAGACAAGTGTCATCGCGTCTATTTTTTGGTTGTGACATAACTCCATGATAGTTTTGTGGATTAAACTATATCTATTTTTTGTTTCTATATATACTACTGAAATTTGTGTTAACACAAGAAATCTAATAAATTTATTTTAATTTAAGTCCAAGCTCCAAAATTATTGTAATATCATAATCTAGTCTTGATTTCACTTATGGTAAATTTGGAGCATGTTAATTATTATTTGTCCATATTTTTCTAACTCCATTGTCATCTCTACCACAAATAGCAATCACAGATTCACCTCATGTGCTCATGAATTGCTCAAAAATTAAATTTAAACATTTTCATAATAATCATCTTCTATAGTTGTTATATTTTTTTAATAACAATCATGTTTAATTATCCTCTAATACATCATACCTCATAACTCAAACTTCTTTGAAACTATCAGATACACCATAATTAAAATTCGTTGATTTTTTTTCCCAATATAAAAATTATATTCTTAAATTTGCATAATCTAGGTTAATTATCCTCTTTGCACCTTCGAATTTAAGAGGGTTATTCATATAAATGCCCTTATTTTGGGATGATATTTTATTTATCTCTCAATTGATGGTTGTTAATCACAATGAGTCGTTTAGCGGATCGTTGCAATTGATGTTCGGTTTTGAAGAGATAATTTGTGTTCGTTTACATCAAGTTATATTTTTATATCATAATCTAATATAAGGTATGTCTTACAATGCATAACAAGGTATGCCACTTGTTCCTATAACACTTGTGTTGTTAGAGGCATGCGTTCAATTCAAAACCCACCAGGTAAAAATTCTCTTAAATTATGGAAAGTGAATTACATACTACACATTTATGCCGAATAACTTAATTTCAACAAAATATATGATGGAAAATGAAAAATTTCTCTAATTTAAATATTGTAAAATTAGGTCACAGATAAAGGTACTTTGACCCGTAAGTTTTCACTGAATGAGAGAAGAATAAAAAATTAAAGATTGAAAACCACTCCAAAATAGTAAGTTTGTGTGCAAGAACTAGGATCCCAATTTTTTTAGGAAAAAGAATCTCTCTGTCTATATATATCTATATGAATTAATATGAATGTTGCATTGTATTATCATAGAAAGTAAAAATAATGTTCAAATTCGTTGTTAGGTAGAGTGTGGTACATTCATAAACGAATTCAAAATAAAAGAAATTAGTTAGTGAGAATAACAAAAATGTGATATAAAATTAGATTTCATAGGTTCAACCTTATAATCATTAATTTCTTTGCTCAATCTTTTTTATATCCATACAATCACAACATTCATGTAAAATCCAAATAGTCAAAATTTGACTATATATTAGAGAAAAACTTTGAATCCATATGAAAGATTTAAAACAAATTCATTATTTCTAGATCATCGTTTCCCCAATCAAATCAAAAATTTTGACTTAAATTCCTTATATCTTCAAGGATTTCAGGTGTGGCAGTTCTAATTGCCAGTTCGCCCAATCTCTTAGATCGTTCTTGATTTCGACTATTGGCAGAAGGCACTTTTTTCTCCGAGCATTGATGATTCTTTTGAAATCCATTGTAATCACAAAGGTTCAATGATACTTGTTCAGCGCCAACTGTATTTTATAAACTACTAGTTGTCACTTGCTCGTTATTCGATAATAACACATCAACATAACAGATTTTTTATGAATTAATTGAAAGATGATTGGTCTTAAAAGGGGGGTGAGATCTTTTGTAGAACAACATTTCACCTGTCTTCTTATCCCTAACAACTTCTAAAGGTGCCTCCATGATAGGTTTTGCTTATTAAACTAGATCTATTTTGTGTGCCTATATATACTACCAAAATTTGTGTTAACACAAGAAACCTATTAAATTTATTTTTATTCAAGTCAAAGCTCCCAGATTATTGTAATATAAGTATCTAGTCTTCATTTCACTTATAGAAAATTTGGAGCATGCTAATTATTATTTGTCCATTTAATTTCTTATTACCCAATATTATTGTATTTTTCAACATAAATTAATATAAAATTCAAGTACTTAAATTGGATACAAACAAAATAATTTTTACATTGTTTATATATATACTAGATTGGCCATAACCCGTGTTCAGCACGGCCCCAACATGCATGGTTTCACTATTTCTCTTTTACTTTAAACATTACAACTTAAATAATTCAATATTATCAAATGTATTTGCACTAACATGAATGCTACATTTTGCATTTATTATGAGAAAGAGAAGCTTCAATCTTACATCAAAGATAGAGAAAATCAAACATTGATTCATACTGAAGTTTAAATAGATAATTATAACCAATAGGCTATGTACAACACGTGCATAACTGGGTAATTATTTTTATTATAAGAAAAAAATTATAAGACCACCCCATGACTCGTACATTATATGGATATATGAACTTCATATTATTGAATGTGTTATTACATTCTCTCTGCTCTGACATAGACCTTAGTACTCAACACTATCTGTCATAAAAATTATTCAGCAACTAAATGTCCGTCTTTTCTTATGTAAGGAAAGATCTTTCAAAAATAGAATCGAGAAAAAGCGCTAGAACTGATGTAAGTAAGATCTGCTACAAGGAAAGTGATATCTTGTTGTCTTGTTCATATTGTAGTGCCCTATAAGAATTCACTGCATAAATAAATCAGTATTTCTGAATTAGAAGGAACTAAGATCTTTTGACTAATGAAAGAGGATAACATGAAACTATCAACTTATTTTATGTTTAAGAGGTGCAAAATTGAATTACAAAATAAGTTTTACAATACCTAAATGTGATTAAGATGACAAAAGTTTTCTTAAGTTTGAGCACCATCTTCCTTAAGAGTATCCTGAAATTTAAATTATAAGGAATAAAGGACAAGTTAAAAAAATCAATAGAAAAAAATGAGAAAGAGAACTCCAGAGACCTTCAATCTTGCTCTTTGGAGTCTTAAGTGATGCTAATGGTGGGTTTCTTAACATGAGGATACCTGTGGTTTGCGGGAAAAGAAGGTGCCAATACACATGTTAACAGATAAAGAACAAAGAAATGAATGCTTAATAATTATTTTTGTGAATAAATGCTCACATCTAGCTTTCTTCCTCAAGTGGCTGAACAATTGTAATTTAAGAGAAGTTTGGAAGTTCAATTGTCTTTCTTAAACCATTGAAAAGACTTGTGGATCCTAAATATCACCGTATTAAGAACAAAATTCATGATATCATCAACTATAATAAGTAATGAATTTAAGAATGTGTGATTTCAACCGAACTAAACATTAAATTAGTTTATTGAACTACCAAAAAAATAAAGAAAAGGAATATGCAGATACACTACAGATACAAATACATTGACTCACCCTTCACACCTAGAAAAAAATAAAATTCAGTGAAATCACAATCTGAATATTCTCGATAGTATGTTCCTATTGCTAGTCTTGCTTACCTTGTTACTGTGCAATCAAGGTATTGTTCCCCTTTTCTTCATCTAATCAATCTCTATTTTATGTAAAATTTCTTCACAAGTCTAGGTTTAGCCTTTTACCGTCTTCTTATTGCTTCTTCTGTAAATGCCACTGGCTGTCAACTTTTCTTTATGTATTTCAGCTTGGAAGAAATGGTGTCACATCCAATCCACGATGTTTTATATACAATGTTAATGTTGTCAACATGTGCCCTATTCTCAAAGACCTGAATTGAAGTTTCTGAATCATCTGCCAGAGATGTTGCCAAGCAACTTAAGGTAAATGATTTGGTTTCTCTTGTTGTGTAAACTTTCTGTCTCCTATTCTATTCCATCAGTCATGAACTTTATGGAACAATATTCTCCTATCCTTTCGTCAAGTCTAACTTGGAAATCAACTTTTTAGCCAAGGCGCAGACCAAGCTTAAATGTCAATAAATCTTGTTTACCGACAAGTCCTGTCTATTTTAGAAATTTCTTAAACAACTTCAATAAGTTTCACAAATATCTAGACATGGTCAATTTACTAAAGAAATAGAGTAAGATATACAATATTTTTAGCACTAAGTTATGATACCTACCACTCCATTATTTCCATTTTAGAATGACATACTAATCAAATTATAATAAGAAAATCATTTTGGGATATAATATAAAATCGGGGTCATTTTTCGCAATGGTTATAAAGTCGATGGGAAATGGTTTTGGCAAGAGATTGATTATGGTGACTTGATGTATTTAATGCTTATGTGTGACATTGCTTGACGATTAAGCTTGATGTACTAGTTGCGTGTGATTGGACTACTTGACTTTGAGCTTGACTTGTTTGATTCCTTTAATTGTTAAATTGTGGTTTATGAATTGAGAATATATTGGGCCTATGAGCCAGGTATTGTAGAATTGCTAGGTCCGGTTGATTTCTTTGTCAGTTGTAGTTTGATGAGGTTCATTAGACAGTCGGGGGTATTCATTTTCTAGATAGTTTCTCTGTGTAGTAGTTTGCTTGTTGGGTACTGTGTTGTTGGTACTCACCCCTTGGTTCTACACTTGTGTAGGTTCCGAGCCTTGACCCGCGTGATCTCTTTCTCTTTCTTCAATCTCGAGGCTTGTCGAGGATTTGAAGACGTTGTTGTTTGTCATTCACTGGTCCCTTTTTCCATTTTCTTATACTTTGTTCTATTGGAGAAACAAAGACTAAGGCTTGTATTTATTCTTAATTATGTACTTATGTATTAAGTGGCTTGTACGCGTGACAACCAGATTTTATGGGTTTTAATAGAGAAATAAGTTTTCTATTCTCCATGTTCTTTCTTTTGTTGTTATTTCACTTTTCTTTTGTTTTTGTTGGGTTGCGGCTAACTTTTCTTGGTGAGAAAAGACAAGTGTCATCACGTCCATTTTTGGGTCGTGACAAATCATATTAGAGCCCTAGGTTCATATGTCACACTTGTGTACAAGCCAAGTCTAAGTAGATTCTTGAGGATCGATACGAAGACGTCTGTACTTATCTTCAAGAGGCTACAAAGATTGTCAGGAAAGTTCCTTCTATTCATCCTTTCTTATAGTGTTTGGCTACCTTCGCTAGTGGTGAGTTGCCGCTTATTGTTTTGGCAGAAGCTGAGGACTAAAGCTTCTGTTTCTACTGATAGATAGGAGGCAGTCCCAACCTGTTATTGAGGCCTAAACTAGTGGTAGAGGTAGGGCTCGAGCTAGAGGTCATGCTCATGGATTAGCACCCATTAGAGGTCATGCCCTTAGAGCGGTACCAGCTAGAGGCAGGGCTATAGAGGCTTCTCCTAAGCCACATGTTAAGGTTGTTGAGGACCAGGTTCCTCCTGAGTTTTGAGCTCCATTGCTTCAGGAGATTTCGTAGAGGTTGCTTAGTGTGATAGAGAACATTTCTCCAGGTGGTGCGCCAAGCACACCTAGAGTGCTCAGACGAGAGTAGGGGAGCAAACTCTAGCGGTTCATGTCAAAGTGGGACAGCCACCAGTGGTTCTTGCACCGGGTGTTGCTGAATCGATTGATCATGAGGTTATCTTCACAGTGGCTGATTGGCAGTTCTATAAGTGGTTTCATAAGAGGAAACTACCCAGTTTCAAGGTGGTAAGAGTAAGGATGCTCACGAGTTTTAAATTTTGTGCCATGAGATGCTTGAGGTAGTGGGTAAGGTGGAAGCTCGTGGTGTTCAGTTTGTGGCACTTTAGCTTCGTGATTGTGCCAGAGAGTGGTGGAGGACTTTTTTGAGGTCTAGATCTGTCACGACCCAAGGGTACCCCCTAGATGTTACAAGGCGTAAAGAACCCGAAAGGACTCCATATAAGCCACTTAGCCCTAATAACATAAGAAATAGAACAATTTAGAGAAAAATAATATTTCAAGTCTAAAAAGTTTTACATAAAAGAAAGTGAAAGTCTAGACACTTTGTCTCATCATTGCCCTCTATTACAATATTGAATGAAATAGGGCCAAGCCCATACAATGTCCATAAAGGGAAGTACATGAAAGAAAGTAGACATATGAAAATCCGTCCTAGAACCATTAGGACTCACCAAACTCAGAACACTCAAATCCAAGCTCTAACCACAAGTATGATCACCTCTAGTGCTGGACCCCACACTTGGGAAAAATTTAGACAAAAGTATGTGTTAGTACAAAAATGCACCAAGTATGGTAGACATGCTTAAAAATTATTGAAACATGCAAAAAGGGACATTTCATTTCATGACATGCAATTTAAGAAGCTTACACATCATATGAGAGATAATTGGAAATCATGAGTCATAACATCATAGTCAACATAAGCTAGCATCATCTTTATATCTTTTGAACACTTACAGGATACTTCCTTAAGCATGCCTTAGTTCATTATTCATGTTCTTGTTGTAGGAAATAGCCTTAATCGATATGAGACCATGTGAGCTATAATATGATCACCTGGTGTTACCCACATCGAGAAAGGTTGTCCTACTTGCCTAAGGTAAAACCATGGTTTGTTAGCTTATGTGGATCCACTAGCTAAATATCCTACGAGGGCCTGTAGTTTATGGGATAAGGAGATTGTTACTAGAAACCTGGCCTTTCTAACGGGGGAGCTTCCATCTCAAGAGATTGCTTCTATAGTAACAAGACCTTTCTAACGGGAGAGCTTCCATCTCAATTCAATATCCACTCGGTACTAAGAATAAATCCCGTGAAGTACTTATTATATCATAACTTGATTCATTAGGATAGGTCATTAGATCATGCGGGAGAAAACCTTTTACCGTTCATGTCTACATGTACATTTTAGATTCAATTAGGTGAGAAAGCTTGTCAACCCTAGAATCTTCGTTATGTGAGAATACCTTTCACATCATGTTCATTAAGTGTTCATGAGAATTTCCTTTCAATCAACACAACAATATTAACATAATCACTAACACTTCACTCTCAAGTGTTCTTAAAACATTTACATAAACTTCATAAAATATGCATAATCTTATACTTTACCTCTTCGAGGTTCAAAACTTACTTTCAATCAACACATATAGAAATCAAGCATTAGACATGGATATCAATATAATTCATCTGATTCAATCACCTCATACATTAATTCAAAAAATCCTTCTTTTATCAACAAAGACCCACATCATATCATCAACATTGAGAAATATGGGAATTACATGGCTTCTTGGGGATACATCATAAAAACCATATTAAATCATCAATTCATGCTTATAATAACATAATTCAAGCATTAGAATAAAGTTTGAAAGGAACCTATGACTTTCGAATCAAACCCAAACTTTTGGGGATTTCTATCTTTAGAAATTGAAGGTTTTGAGAGGACTCCATGGATGAAAACTACCATACCTTAATCACAAAGCCCAAAGAAATTGATATGTAAAAGCTTGCTCCTCAAACCCTAGCTTGAATATCATTCTTCTTCTTCTTCAAGCTTTCTAGAGAGAGAATTATTGAGAGGATGAACTTTGGGGAATTGATTTGGGTGTTTGGAAAATGTGACTTAATTGGGTGAGTTTTGACTTAAATATGACTTATATAGTGGTCCTAGACTTACCCAAAATGACTTCACTTTAATTGAATTAAAACCATAAAAGACTTATATAACCACGAGCCGTGGTCCCTTCGTGGACCTTGAGGCAGTGTCTAGGCAACCATGTCTTTCACCTCAAAGTTCCAAGATATCTTAATGGAGGGCTCCACGAGCCGTGGTCCAACTTGTGGGCCTTGAGGCAGTGGCTAAGCCACTCTCCCTCAATTCTCACACATCAAGGCATGACCATGGCCACTCCCATGAGCCGTCTAAGGCTTCACGAGCCGTGAAGTGGCTCGTGTGAAGGAGGCCAATTTGGGGCAGCCTTGGGGGCTTACTGCCTCACCACCACGTGTGGCACCACGGGGCATGGTGACCACCACTAGCCATGGAGGCCCTCGTGGTTATTGGCAGTGCCTTGGAAAGTCTTGGGCAACCTTGGCCCTTGCCCTTTTTCCTTGACTCTAACCTTCACGTTTAGCTCTAGTTTAACCTACTATTTTCCGGGGTGTTACAATATCTCCCCCTTGGGAACATTCATCATCGAATGATGATTAAGACACCTTACGGAAGTAAAGACTAAAAACTAGCAACCCATCATGCATGCAACATCATAATAATGCGCAATTTAAAGGAGGAAACATCAACTCCAACTTAAATACACTCATTGCATCACAAGGAAGTAGGAACTACATCTAACAACCCATATGCATGAAATTTCAACATTTATCACGTTCTTAGGAGGAATTACCTTCTCCATACTATAAGCTTGCTCAATAAAATCTCATGGAGCCAATATGCAATTTACTCTCAAAAATCATACTAAAGCATGTTCAATAATTCATCTCATGAAGTCAATAGGCAATGCATACTCAATGTACAACAACATGAGGACCATCAATCATAAAAGAAAATCATTTTATTTTTGAAAGTAACTGTTCGTGAATATGAATATCATAAGGGAAATCATGGGAAACTCAATTAACACACATGACTCCCAAAACAAGAAACTCTAGAGGAATTCATTACCTCAAGCTAGAGTAGGCGTAGAAGGAAAAATATAAGGATATATGGACTTTATATCGGCCTCGGCCTTCCAAGTAGCACCTTCAACTAAGTGATTTCTCCATAAAACCTTTACGGAAGCTATTTCCTTGTTTCTCAATCTCTTGGCTTGCTGGTCTAGGATCTCTACCGAAACCTCTTCAGATGTATGACTTTCATCCATTCCCAACCCTTATAAGGGAATTATGGATGTCGGGTCTCCAACACACTTCTTAAGCATAGACACGTGGAATACCGGATGCACTGAAGCCAATTCATTTGGCAAATCAAGTTCATCAGCAACTGTCCCAACACATCTCAAAATTTGATATGGGCCTACATACCGGGGACTAAGCTTTCCTTTCTTGCCAAACCTCATCACACCCTTCGTGGGTGAGATTTGTTGATAGACCCAATCAGTAACCTCAAATTCTAGGTGCTTTCTTCTCACTTTAGCATAAGACTTTTGTCTACTTTGAGTTGTCCTTAACCTCTCTCTAATGAGTCAGACCTTCTCAATGGCCTAATAAACCAATTCGGGACCTAATAGGGAAACTTCACCTACCTCAAACCAACCAATGTGATACCTACATCTTCTACCATACAAGGCTTCAAAGGGAGCCATACCGATACTTGAGTGATAACTATTATTGTAGGAAAACTCTATCAATGGCAAGTGGCCATCCCAATTACCCTTAAAGTCTATTACACATGCCCTTAACATATCTTCCAATGTTTGGATGGTGTGCTCCACTTGCCCATCGTTTTGGGGATGAAAAGTCATGCTAAGCTTAACCTTAGTACTAAGACCCTTTTGGAATGACTTCCAAAATTGAGAAGTGAATTGGGTACAATGATCGAAAATGATAGATAAAGGCACACCATGCAATTTTACCATCTCTCTCAAGTACATCTTAGCATAGTCTTCCGCCGAATATGAAACCTTTATGGGAAGGAAGTCAACTGATTTTGTCATCCGATCTACTATTACCCATATAGAGTCATGATGTCACTATGTGCGAGGCAAACCAACTATAAAGTCCATGTTCAAGTCTTCCCACTTCCAAGTAGGAATAGCAATGTCTTGGGACAAACCTCCCGGCCTTTGGTTCTCGACTTTTACTTTTTGACAATTAGGACACTTTGCCACAAATCCCGCAATATCATCCTTCATCCCTTTCCACTAATAGACTTCCCTAGATCACGGTACATCCTAGTAGATCCCGGGTGAATAGAATACCGAGAACTATGGGGTTCCTGTAAAATTTTCTCCCTCAAGTCATCAACCTTCGTAACACATAACTGACCTTGATACCTAAACGCCCCATCTCCCCCTTGAGAGAAAGCTTCAACAGATTCCTTAAGTACCACCTCTTTCAATTCAACTAATATAGGATCATGACCTTTCTTAGACTTCACATCCATCACAAAGGACGATTTTGAATCATTATGGACCATGAAACCACCCTTGATTGAATCCACTAGTTGAACACCTAGTTGGGCCAACCTATGCACATCAAGAACCAACTCTTTCTTTTCATCCTCTACATGAGCCACACTACCCATCGACAACTGGCTAAGAGCATCCACAACCAAATTAGCTTTACCGAGGTGATAAAGGACACTCATTTCATTATCCTTCAATAGTTCTAACCACCTCCTTTGGCGAAGATTCAAGTTCTTTTTACTGAACACATAATGTAGACTCTTATGATCGGTGAAAACATCCATATGGACCCCATACAAATAATACCTCCATATTTTTAAGGAAAACGCAACCGCCGCTAATTCAAGGTCATGCGTAGGATAATTCTTCTCATGGATCTTAAGTTGCCTTGAAGCATAGGCATTCACCTTACCATTTTTCGTAAGCACACATCCCAACTAAACTCTAGAGGCATTACAATACCCCACAAAACCATTCGTACCTTCTTATAAGGTCAACATCAGAGCGGAAATAAGCCTATCTTTCAACTCTTGGAATATATTCTCTCAAGATTTCGACCACACAAACTTAGCCTTCTTTTGAGTCAAAGCTATCAAAGGAGAAGAGATTGAAGAGAATCCCTCAACAAACCTTCTATATTAACCAGCCAAACCCAAAAAGCTTCTAATGTCAGAAAGAGTTAGAGGTCTAGGACAAATCTAGACCGCATCTGTCTTCTTATGATCTACCTCAATCCCCTTACCTGACACAATATGACCAAGGAAGGCTACAGAGCTTAACCAAAATTCACACTTGCTAAACTTTACAAGAAGTTGTTGGTCCTTAAAAAATTGCAAAAAAATTCTCAAATGGTCCACATGTTCATTCTCACTCCTTGAATAGATCAAAATATCTTCAATAAACACAATTACGAAAATATAGAGGTATTGTCTAAACACCCTATTAATCAAATCCATAAATGTCGCCTGAGCATTAGCCAACCCAAATGACATAACCAAAAAATCATAATGACCATACCAGGTTCTAAAAGCCGTCTTTGGAATATCATTCCCTCTCACCCTCAATTGGTGATAACCAAAACGAAGATCAATCATGGAGAAATAACTATCCCCTTGAAGTTGGTCAAACAAGTCATCAATCCTTGGCAGAGGATCCTTGTTCTTAATGGTCACTTTATTCAATTGATGATAATCAATACACATTCTAAGAGACCCATCTTTCTTTCTAACAAACAACATGGGAGCACCCCATGGAGATATACTCGATTGGATGAAGCCCTTATCCAACAAATCTTTTAATTTCTCCTTCAACTCTTTTAACTCGGTCGGAGCCATTCTATAAGGAAGAATAAAGATAGGTTGCGTATCTGAAAAAGGTCAATACCAAAATCTATTTCCTGCTTGGGAGGAATACTGGGTAAATCATCAAGGAAAACTTCTATCTTTTGAATCCATGACTTTTGAATCAAACCCTAACTTTTGAAGGATTTGAAAGGACTTCATGGATGAAAGCTATCAATGGATGAAAACTACAGTACCTTAATCACAAAGCCTAAAGAAATTTATTTGTAAAAGCTTGCTCCTCAAACCCTAGCTTGAATCTCACTGTTCTTCTTCTTCTGCTTCTTCAAGCTTTCTAGAGAGAGAATTTTTGAGAGGATGAACTTTGGGGAATTGATTTGGGTGTTTGGAAATTATGACTTAATTGGGTGAGTATTGACTTTAAAATGTCTTATATAGTGATCCTAGACTTACCCAAAATGACTTTAATTTAATTGAATTAAAACCGAAAAAGACTTATTTAACCCTCAACTTAAGTGATATGCCTAGGGACCACGTGAGGTCCCCCGAGTCGTGGTCATGACCACAACTCGCAGTCCCCTTCGTAGACCTTGAGGCAATGTCTAGGCAACCATGCCTTTCACCGTAAAGTTCCAAGGCACCTTTAAAGAGGGATCCACGAGCTGTGGTGCCTACCACGAGTTGTGGTCCCTCTCGTGGGCCTTGAGGTAGTGGCTAAGCCACTCTCCCTCAACACACACACACCAAGGCATGACATGTCCACTCCCACGAGCTGTCTAAGGCTTTACGAGTCGTGAAGTGGCTCATGTGAAGAAAGCTAATTTGGGGAAGCCTTGGGGACTTACTGCCTCACCACCACGTGTGAAATCATGAGGCGTGGTGACCACCACTGGCCGTGGAGGCCCTCGTGTTCATGGGCAATGCTTTGGCAAGGCTTGGGCAGCCTTGACCCTTTCCCATTTTCCTTGACTCTAACCTTCTCGTTTAGCTCTAGTTTTGCCTACTAGTTTCCGGGTGTTACAAGATCAGTTGGATCTCTGCCGACAGAGTGGGATATGTTTTCTAATGCTTTCCAAGACTACTTCATCCTTTGGAGCGTGAGAGAGGAGAGTCATCTGAGATATGAGAGCTTGACTTAAGGTATTCTATTTGTAATCAAGTATGTCACCCATTTCTGTGAGCACTCTATGCATGTTATAACTATTGTTCCTGATGAGGCTAAGAGAGTTTGCCGATTTGTGAAAGGGTTTACGTTGTCCTTCAGGTCTTATGTGTTTAGGGAAGCCAGAGAGGGGGCATCCTTCTAGTCCATTGTGAGCACCACAAAAGAGGGAGAGTTGATGGTCTTAGAGAAGTTTGGGGAGCCCAAAAAGATAATTCTTTTGGTTAGTTAGCGGTTCGCATAGAGGTGATTGTTCTTTCAACACCCTTGGGTCTGTTCATGCTTCTATGCCAGCGGCTTAAAGTGGGCACTCAGCCCGAGGTTCTTATGGTTCTGTTTGAGGTAGTTATGGTAGTTCATCAGGTTAACAACAACATGTATATGTGCCAAGATCTTGCTTCTGATATGGGGATTCAGGTCATATATGCGACAATGTCCTCTACATAATCATTCATGGCCTCATTGTTCTCTTTTAGCTACTCCAATTAGGGATTCAGTGCCTTTGGCTTGGAGTCGAGGTAGAGTTCAGTCCAGTACAGGTGACAAGACTACTATTATATGTACTCTAGCTACGTAGGTTGGATGTAGAGGTTCTACTCAGGCTACAGGCAGCCGAGATGACCAGTGTTATAATTTTCCAAGAAATCCTAAGGCTGAGACATTTGATGTTGTGATCACAAGTATCGTCCTAGTTTGCCATCAACCTTTGTCTGTATTGTTTAATCCGTGATCTGATTTATGGGTTTAATATGATGTTTATTTGCATGCATGTGCCTATTTATGTTTTTATACTAGTGGGTGAATCCTTAGTGGTGGATCTAGTGTATTGATCATGTCTTTTTAGCCATGTATGATACTTGGGTAGACATGATCATTTTGGCGATGGTAGACTTTGATATTATCTTGGGTATGAATTGGCTTTCTCCACATCATGTTATTCTTGATTATTATGCCAAGAGTGTGACCTTAGTGATGCTGGGTTTCCCTAGAGTGGAGTTGACGGGTGCTAGTGGTTCCCACCCTAGCAAAGTTATCTCTTTCATTAGAGCTCAGAGATTGGCTATTTTTTCCTACTTGGTATTCATTCTGGATAGTAGTGTCGAACCATCTCCCATGGATTCTGTGTCTATGGTTTGAGAGTTTACAGATGTATTTCCTACTGATCTTCCAAGTGTTCCTCTGACTAGGAATATAGATTTTCTATTGAGTCTGAGTGGAGCACCAAGCACATCTCTAGTCCTCCTTATCGTATGGCTCAAGCAAAGTTGAAGGAACTGAAGGATCAGGTGCATGATTTGTTGGGTAAGGGGTTCATTCACCCTAGTGTTTCTCTGTGTGGTCGTCCTATGTTGTTTGTGAGGAAGAATGATTGTTCTATGAGGATGTGTATTGATTATTGACATTTGAACAAAGTGATAGTGAAGAGCAAGTATCATCTTCCTTGTACTGATGATGTGTTTGATCATCTTCAGGATGCATCTCAATTTTATAATATTGATTTGAGATTTGGTTATCATCAACTGAAGCTTAGGGCATCAAATATCCCTTAGACAACATTCAGGACTCATTTTGGGCACTATGAGTTTCTTATGATGTCTCTTGGTTTGACTAATTCCCCAGCAACGTTCATGGAGTTGATGAAAAAGGTGTTTCAACCTTCTCTAGAGTCCTTTTTTATAGTTAATTGACGACATCTTCGCGTACTCCAAGACTAAGGAGGATCATAATCAGCATTTGAGGATTGTACTCCAGAGATTTAGGGAAGAGAGGCTTTATGCCATGTTCTTAAAGTGCGGGTTTTGGCTTGATTCTGTGGAATTTTTGGGAAACGTGGTGTCCAAGGAGGGTATTCGGGTACATCCATCCAAAATTGAGGTAGTGAGAGGTTGGACCAGACCTACCTCAGTTACCGAGATCTAGTGTTTTGTGGGACTTGTGGGCTTTTACTGATGATTTGTTCAAAGCTTCTCTACCATTGCTTCTCTTAGGAGTAGACTGACTAGTCAGAGTGTTAGTTTCCAATGGTTTGATGTGTGTGAGTAGAGCTTCCAAAATCTCAATACTTTGTTGACATTATCTCTTATTTCTACCTTACCTGAGGAGGGTGTGGATTTCACTATTTATTGTGATGCTACAGGATTTGGGTTAGGTGGTGTTCTAATGTAAAAGGTTAAGGTGGTTGCCTATTCTTATAGGTAGTTTAAGACCCATGAGAGGAACTACCATACCCATGATTTAGAGTTGGCAGTCGTAGTATTTGTGCTTAAGATGTGGCAACATTATCGGTATAGAGTTCATTGTGAGGTTTTCAAAGATCATTGGAGTCTTTAGTACATTTTCTGCATGAGAGATCTGTGTTTGAGGCAGCGTAGATGGCTTGAGCTACTGAAGGACTATGACATTACTATATTGTATCATCCATGGAAGGCCACCGTGATGGCCGATGCTTTGAGTAGAATTACTTCTATCCTGGGAAGTCAAGTCGTTATTAGTGTGGAGGAGAGACCATTGGCTAGAGATGTTCAGAGGTTAGTCAACAATCTCATCCAGTTGCAGGTTTCTGAGGAGACGGGTAATTTGATTGCTTTTATTGAAGCTCGTTTTTCCTTGGTTGAGTAGATTCGTGAGTGCCAGTTTGATGAAGATAAACTATGTTTAATTCTAGACAAGGTGATGAGAGGGGAAGCCAAAGGGGTTATCCTTGATTCTGATGGTGTCTTGTGGATTGAAGGTAGGATTTGTGTGCCAAAGTTGGGCGAGTTGATAAGACTAATTCTTAAGAAGTCCCATTATTCCCGATATTCCATCCATCCGGGTGCGACAAGGATGTATGATGACCTGAGCCAAAACTATTGGTGGTGTGGCATAAAGAAGGATACTACAATTTTTGTTTCGAGGTGTTTAACTTGTCAACAAGTCGAGTGTGAGCACTAGAGGACTGGAGGTATACCTCAGACGATGCCCATTCCTACTTGGAAGTGGGAATGGATCACTACGGAATTTGTTATGGCACCACCTTCCACTATAGGTGGTTATGATTCTATTTAGGTGGTTGTCGATAGGTTGACCAAGTCCCCCAATTTCATCCCGGTTCGGTTGAAGAATACAGTGGAGAAGTTAGCCGAGCTTTATATTAGTCAAATTGTGCGACTATATGGGGTCCCAGTTTCTACTGTCTTCGATCGAGGTTCCTTGTTCACTTCCCATTTTTGGAAGGAATTGCAGCAAGGTTTGGGTACTCGATTAGATATGAGTACAACTTTTCATCCTTAGATCGATGGTTAGTTCGAGTGGACGTCAAGTGTTGGAGAATATTCTCGAGCTTCTGTCATTGATTATGGTCCTAGATGGGATCGACATTTGCCCTTAGCAATGTTTGCTTATAAAAACAATTATCATTCCAGTATTTTGATGGCCCCTTTTACAGCATTGAATGGCAAACGATGCAGATCTCTGATCGGATGGTTTGATTAGGCTGAGATAGATTCATTCGATATATACTTTCTTAGAGATAATATGGAGCAGGTTTATATGATCCCAAGTAGAATCGTAACAACCCAGAGTCGACAGAAGAGTAACGCCGATTGGAGAGTTCGAGCCCTAATATTCATGGAGGGTGATCATGTTTGGCTCTGTGTGTCACCCATGAAGGGTGTGATGAGGTTCGGGAAGAAGGGAAAGTTGTCTACACCCTGGATGTAACTAGAACTCGAGAACCACTTATGATCCCCAAGCGAACCCTTGGCCTGGCTACATGACTTACATGACATTAAACAATATGCGGAAGCTTAAATAGGTGAACAAATGAACATTTAAGAAAGTTTTAAAATACTGTCTTTGCAAAATACTTAATATGAACCAATCCTGAGAAAACAATGGAAAACTTCCACTCAATTTGTCTACAAAGCCTCTAAGAATGTGAGATAGTTGTCGGGACAAGACCCACGACACCTCCTAAAGCTACTAACTAAAATGAAATGGAGTCCCTTGAAAGTAAGGAGGCATCACCAAATTTTGTCTATGAGTGGATAATTATCTCAACGATTCACCTGTTGATGATCCTGAATACTTGTATTTTCATCATGAAATAATGCAGGTCGAATGACATTAGCACATTGAATATACTAGTACGTGAAAAGGTTGGAGTAAACAACAATCTGGCTTTGAAGGACTTAAACAACATACCTGGATTAATACATGAATATGAAGTGAAAAACCATTTAAGTTTTAAAATATAATATGGAATGAAAGTCAACATGAAAATAATATACTTTACTTTTAGGGAGTTTCTTTAACCAACAACCATTACCATGAGCCTAGCAATGATACAACGTTACGCCTCACGTTGCTAGGACCACCCTATACTTTGCCAGGGTATAGGATGATTTCGTGACTGGATCCATCTAATTGGCTTTCTCAGAGGCAGTGATGAGTTGCATGAAGAGTCAATGCAATCCTATCCTATGCTGGTTACGTAGTTCTGTGGTACTTCTGAATCATAAGAGACTTTAACCTAATTCGGTGCTCGATACTACTCCCAAAATAATAGTTACAACATTATGCTCATATCACCCATTACAAGGAATGGAATTCTCACGTGATTGAAATACTTTTCAAATATTAGACGTGTTTACATTCTTGAAAACATGTACTTGTAAACTTATCATTCAAGTTCAATAATCAACATAGATACATAAGTATACATTTAGTTATATAAATAGCATTTGAAAACTCTTAAGTGTTTATGTAATAAAATCTTTGAACTTCCCTATTAACTTTACCATGACTTGAAAATGTGAGTGTAAGAACAATGATTAGAATATGCATAAGATCTTTCAATGATTAATAGATGTTTAGATAGTTGATAATAAGAAGATAACGACAACTCAGCTCAAAAGAACAAGTATGGAATGAGAAAAAAGAAGGAACCATTTACTAAGTGTCTGATTGGGCACACTGCTGGTGCATCGTGCCAGGCCCCAATTTACGGTCAGTCTGATTGGGTGCAATGCTAGCACGTCGTGCCAGCCCCCCATATATGGGGGTCTGATTGGGCGCACTGCTCACACATCGAACCAGGACCCATTTACTGGGGGGTCTTATTGGGTGCACTCTGGTGCGTCACGCCAGGCCCTTCAGTGCCTTAGGGGTGCGATGCCCCACCCTTAATCCAGAATTTTGACAAGTTTTTCTTATTCAATTCATGGACTAACCCACTTGAAATGGAATGATTCATTCCCAAACTTATTTAGATTCATAAACCCAACAAAATTCATCAAAAACTCACTCAATTTACACCAAGAACAACACTCATTTGGAGAATCCTCAGTTTAACAATCTAATATGACTCCATTGATAAAGAATGAAAGAAAACATTAAGAATTCCTGAAGAACCTATACATAACGATTTCATGAATAAGTATATCCAACACTATGAGAAATCTCACGTACCTCAAAAGAACCAAGCTCTTGGTGATTTCCCCAAAACCTTGAATCTTAAAATCTCCTCCTTTCTCCTTTTGAACTTTTCATTAACTTTCTTAATTATTTTTTGAGAGATTAAAAACTGATTTCAATCGGCTTATACCCCTATTTGGGTGAGTCAAAATGTGTGGGCTTAATGGGGTAAGGAAAAGACCAAAATACCCCTCATTAAAATGAATGAAAAGCTCTATCTAGAGAGGCTACACTCAAACGGGTATATCTCCTTCATTCAAAGTCACAATTTAGCAAACTTGACAGCGATGGAAAGAGGACTCAACGACCTTCGATTTGATACCTTATGGGCCACCTAAATCATCTTGTGCTGAAAGTTATGTTCGTTTGAAGTTGACCCAAAACTAACAATTTGTAGAGTAACTTGCATGACTCTAAATTTGGTTCTTTTAAATTTAGCTCTTTCTAAGTCTGAGGGGTTACAAATATTAGCCCTAGATTCATGGATCCATTGAGATTTGAGTTGTATGAGAGAGATGGCCTATAATTTTTCCTTGTCGCCTAGCTTGTCAAATGTGGATCCGGTATTTCATGTTTCCATGCTTCGAAAGTACATGTCGGATGAGGCCTCTATATTTCCCTTGATTAAGTTATGTTGGGTCCAGACTTCTCTTTTCAGGAGGAGCTTATAGCCATTTCTGATAGGCAAGTTTGGAAGCTTAAGACCAAAGTGATTGCTTAAGTAAAGACACAGTGGAAGTATCGTTCAATTTGTGAGCCAACATGGGAGACAAAGTCAGATATACGTGTCAGATATCCTTAGCTTTTCAAAGCACCTGCTACTTTCTTTTGCCTCATGTTCAAGGAAGAACATGGTTTTTAGTGGTGAATAATGTAATGACTTGGTCGGTCATTTTTGAAATGTTTTGCAAAATTACCATTTTACCCCTCTTGTTATTAGCCCCGAGTCCTTTTTGATTGAGTTTTGAAATGTTGGTTTGATCCTTGAGTTAAAAGTTGAGAATTTGGAGAGTCTTGAATTTGGAAGGCTAATTTGTTAAGAAAGTGGGTTTTGGAGTCTTTTTGAGTTTCGAGTGTCAGCATGGAATTCCAACGATTCCATCAGTCTTGAAATGTGAAAGATGATCCACGAGAGTTTTTTTGTTTCAGATTCCAAGTCTTTTTGAGGATTAGAGGTCCTAAGTTACAAAATTGTGGAAATTTAACATTTGAGTTAACTTTGGTCAACATTCAAGGTTCGGATGTTCAGATCAGAATTTTGAGAGTTCCATTGGGTTTGGGGGATTATTTTCGGCAAAGGAAAGGCGTTGGTTGATTTTTAAGAGGTTCCGACCTTGTTTTGGCCTTTTAAGGCGTTGAGATAGTTTCTTGTGGTTTACACGAATGTCGGGTCAATAAGACCTCAGATTCGTGTTTTGACAGCTCCATTGAGTCTGAAACGTCAAGTATAATAGAATTTTATATGTTATTTGTGTAACACCCCGGAAACTAGTACACTAAACTAGAGCTTGACATGAGGGTTAGAGTAGTGAATTTAACCTACCGTACTTAGAATGAAGTGTTTCTGGGTAGACCGTGAAGGTACGACCCCCCAAGGACCAACCAAGGGTCCTTGAGGAGGACCCTAGCAAATTTGCCCAAAACAGTCCACTCACGCAAGGGATCGACGCCCCGTGGGTGAGGGGTCGTGGGTCAGGTTCCCAAAAAGTTAAGTTGCAGATCACCACCCAATGATGACCAGTACATCCCGTGGGTCCACCCACGTCCTGTGGGCATGGTCTCGTGGGTGAGGCAGAATGTTAACTTAGGCGGCTAAGTGATGGACTAATGAAACTTTTTGGAATTAATTAGTTATTAAGTGGTGTCATTTTACTAGTGTTTAGACCACCAATATAAAGACTTTAGACCCTTAATTAAGTAATCCTAAATCATTATTTCTAAACCCCAAAAAGAAACCCAATTCCCTCTCAAAAATCCTCTCTCAAGAAAGAAGAAGAAGAGGGTCAAACTAGTTTAAGACTCCATGGTTTCGAGCTTTATAGGCTTTATAGTCAAGGTATCAAGGCTTATTCATCCATGGATTCTTCCATCCATGGAGTCCCCTAGTTATACCACAATTGTGATGATGAAATCCCCAATTCAAGTTAGGGTTCCTTTCAATATTGTGGGTTAAGAGTAAAGACTTATCGTTATAAATGTTGACTCCTAGGGTTTTGAAGGTAAAGCTAATATGATGAATTAGGAATGTTAAGGCCCTAAGAGGGAGGTTGACATGATGATGGTAAACTATTAGATAGAATTGTTGTGGAAGGACATTACCCACCTAAATTTCCTCATGAATGTTTGAATGCATAAAGTGATAGAATTACATGAGTTAGGACGATATCCATGTCTAGTGCTTGAACCTTAGGTGTGATGATTGAAAGTAAGTTTTGAACCTCAAGGAGGTGAAGTATGAGATTATGCTTGGAGTAATTGAACTACTTGAATTATGATTATATCTATATCTAGTGCCGGCAAAATGAGCCCATATTTTAATGGGTTGGGTGAGTGACATTTTACATGGTTAACATATGGGTTGATACCCATATTCAACCCATAAAAATATGGGTAAAATATGGGTAAATATTAACTAGCCAAATGGGTTAAGCTTCTAACTTTTATTCACTATAAATTCAACATATCACTAAAAAAGAATTGTAACTTCTCTTCCTTTTTATGTTCTTCTATAGAACTAATTATTTTTCTCTATAATTAAAAAGATGAAGTCTTTGGTCATCCAAAAATATATATTTTAACTGTACATTTCTTTTGTTAATTATAATTATATTTTTTTTATTTTTTTTATTTTATATTGGATAATAAATAATAGTGTAAAGTAAGAAAATCATGTATTATTATTGACATTTCTTAAAGTGCATTAAGCATGTTTTAGTCTTAACATGCAACCATTCATTTACTTTGAAATTAAAAATATTTTCCCCTCGTTATTACATAAATTTATTTTATATTGAAAAGTTAGGATATTTTTCTTTACTTTTATGATACAATAAAACTAAATGAAGCATTTTCAACTTTTTTCATCTAAAAAAATACTAAAATATTTTCTCCATGTTGAATTCTTTAGTAGAGTACTATTTACTTATGAAAATATGGGTAAATATGGGTAAACTAGTATTTTACCCAACCCATTTGTTACCCAATTTGGCCCTATTAGCCCATTTGCCACCACTATCCATGTCTAATGTAGTCATTCCAGATGTGTCGATTTGATATGAGCTTTAACCCTTGAAAGGGCATGATATGATATTATGCATATTTTATGACGGTTATGTACATGCTTTAAAGATAGTTTGAGAGTAAAGTGAATATGATTATGTTCTAGTTGTTGTGTTGTTGAATGTTTATTCTCATACATACTTATGCATGAATATAATATGAAGTGAAAGGCTTTCTCACTATATGATGATTCTAAAGTTGGAAGACTAGTCTCACCTATTGAATCTATATGTAGACATGACGGTGAAAGGTTATTCTCACGCATGATCTAATGAGCCCTAGTATGAGTTATGTTGGAAAGAGTGACAAGAAATTCTTCCAAAAATATGAACTTAAGTAAAGACTTAATATGAACTCCGTGGGAATTATGCTTAGCACCGAGTGGATATTGACAATGGGATGGAAACTCCTCCGTTAGTAGAAGGCGGGTTTCTAGAGGAGGTATAATGAGATGGAAGCTCCTCCGTCAGTTGAGAGTGCGTTTGTAGTAACAATCTCCTTATCCCATAAACTACGTGCCCTTGTAGGTTACATAGTTATTTGGATCCATCTAAGCTAAGAATATGGTTCTACCTTAGACAAGTAGAGCAACCCCTTTTTGGTGTGAGGTAGACACCGGATTCCATGTTAGCTCACATTGTCTATGTCGGTTAAGGCTGATCCCTCAACAAGAATATGAATTACGAACTATGGTTACTCAAGAAGCTTTACTTAGAATAGGTGGGATTATGGGATCTTATTCATCATTGCACAAGTATGCTTTGAGGGCATTTATGGTATGTTCCTTTTATGATATGATGATCTATGTAATGAATATGTTTATGACTTGTGGTTATGATGTATGCTTAGTTTGGATTGTATCTTGGAAGGCCTTTCAAATGCAAGTATGACTAAAGGTGAGTATTCCCTTGTCTATGATAAGTAAGCTAAAGATGATAAACATGAATGAGCACCTAAATTGACTTGCTTAGCATGGGTGGGGTTATGTGGTCTTATCCACAAGCTTGACTTGAGGTGACATATGTAATGTTTCTCTTATGTCATTGTTAAACTAGATGCATTAATTATACCTATGACTATGTTGTTATCTCTTATGGTTATAGCCTATGTCTTATGATGAGGTCTCTTATGCTTATGACTTATGTTATTGTCTCTTATGATTATGGTATATGTCCTATATTGACTAATGACTCTTATATGCTTATGTTGATGATTTATGCGAGCAATCATATTTAGTACATTATTGTACTAACGTATACTTTAGCCGACATTCTTATCAAATGTAAGGTTTGGTGATATTGACTTCCATCCTCGTGGCTAAGTTCATAGTAGAGCAGGAAGAGATGTTTTGGTGAGTCCTCATAGCATGGAGGTCTTAACCACCCTTTCCTTTTATGTCTTTCTTTTATGTTTAGATTTTGTATGGGTTGTGTCCCTAACTCTATTCAAGTATTAGATGGTTTGAGACAAGTGTAATAAGACTTCCACTTCATTTTATGAGACTTTGTTTGTTATGAAAAATGTTTTAAATTTCCAAACTTTTCTATTATCAATGTTAAGATTTGCTAAGGGACTTGTATGAGATCCCTTCGGAGTCGAGTATGCTATGTTACATCTACGGGGTACCTCTGGGTCGTGACAAACTTGGTATCACAGCACAAAGTTTAGAATGGTTCTGGATGTGTCAAACCACATCTAGTAGAGTCTTGTTCATAAATGTGAAGCGCGCCACATTTATGAATAGGATGCTATAGGATGTTTAGGAAACTTCCCTTCTTCATTCTCTAAGTCGTGCCATAGAGTTTAATTCTTTTTAGGTCTTTCTCCTAATTCGTGCCCGATGGTTTTCATGATATGACTACTTCAAGGGCTAACGTTAGAAGCAATGAGGAAGACAATGTGGATCAAGAAGATTCTCCACAAGCTCCAATTGACCCTTTGGTTGTGGATGTGACTAATGAGAAGCTTAGGTTTGGTTTTCACTTGTTGACTTAGGTCGGGATAGAAGATCTGGAATTTTATGGGTCGAAGATAGAGGAAGATCCTCAAGAGTTTATAGATGAGATTTCTAGGGCGTTGGACTTTGTAGGAGTGACTCCGGTAGAGAAGGCGAAATTAGCCGCTTACCCATTAAGAGATATTGCACAAATATTGTATGATCAATGGAAAGAGGCTAGGCCGATAGGAGTGGGTCTCATAGAGTAGGAGAAGTTCAAGAGTGCTTTTCTAGATAGGTTCTTCTCTTTAGAGATGTAAGAAGCTTTAATGTTTGAGTTCATTTACATTAGGCAAGGTAATATGTGTGTTAAGGAATATGCATTGAGATTCACCTAATTGTCTATGTATGCTCCAACTCTAGTGTCCGATCCTAGGTCAGAAAATTTGTAAATATGTGTCGAGTGTACGCTTTAGTAATAAAAAATGCCATATGGCCATGCTTGATCATGATATTCATATTTCTCCTCTAATGGCTTATGGTCAACAAATTGAGGAACAGAAACTAGAAGGGAGAACTAGGGAGAAAAAGAGGTCTCGAAATGATTATGGTGATTTCTCTCATGTGAGGTCCGATGGACATGGTTGTTCTAGGATCTGACAAAGGTCTTCCGGACAAGGTTACTCCAATACTCCTAAATATAGTGAATATAGAATGTCTAACACTAGACCGCAAGGAATTTGTAGGTAGTCCCTATGACCTTTTTGTACTAGGTGTGATAGGAGGCATGTGGGTAAATGCCTAGCGAGTTCCAATGTTTTTTCTCGGTTGTGGTGAGTTGGGCCACAAGATAAGACATTGCCCTACGGTTGCTAGAAATGAAGGGGATAGTCGTCGTAGGTCTCAATCCTACCCTTCATCCGGTCCAAGTTGTTCAGGTGTGAACGCTACAAAGAAAGTTAGGTTGTATGCCCCACAAGCTAGAGGTGAACAAGAGTGTCCTCTAAATGTTGTTCCCGATATGTGTTTTATGCTTATTTCGATTCCGGTGTTTGTTTTCTTTTGTGATTTATTAGACTTGGTATGATAGACTTTGATGTTGTTTTTGGTATAAATGGGTTGCATTAGGATTATGTTATTTGATGTTAGAAACCGACTTAGTCATGACGAGAGTGGGGGTATGTTGATAGATTTTATGAATAGGGTGTTTAGGTAATGCCTATATGTGTTTAATGAGTAGACTCTTTTAAGGGGTAGTAGTGTAATACACCATCGTTTAGAAGCATCTTGTGTCATGGATGTGAAAGTTAGTGATGACTTGCTCCGACTTTAGAATTGAAAGAATGGTGCTTAGAAGAGTCCGTATAGGCTTACTCTGAAGGGGGAGATGATGTGCTTAGATAGAAAGGTCGTTGAGTGTTCTTGATGTTCACGATATGGGTTGGCTTGAAATTCTCACCTTGAGAGTTGTAGTGAGTTTGAGAAGTTTAGTCCCGGTTTGGTAACCTCATATAAGATTTTGAGTGGAGTTGGTTAGGTGGCTTGTGAGCTAGAGTGCTTAATGAGAAGCTCTTTAATTTAGAAGTATCGGTAGGATCTTAGACCGGCAGGTTAAGAAATAAAATAGGGCAAGGAAGTTGTTTCCATGAAAGTGTTAAAGATGATCTTTTAGTGAGGGTTTTAGGTGAGGGTGCTACTTGGGAGGCCAAGGGCTAGTGAGATGTCCCGATGTCCTCACACTTTTCCTTCTATGCCTCCTTTAGCTTGAGATGATAAGTTCTTCCTAGTTGTATTATGTTTTAGAGTCATGTGTTTTATAGATGTTTCCTTGATTTCCTTATGTTATGCATGTTCTTGAGAAATTCCTATTTAGTAAGAAAATGAGTTTTCAAGATATAAGGTCCACATGTTGTTATGCATTTTGTATGAGTTGCCTATTTGACTTCACGAGATGAAATGATGAACATGCTTTAGTATGCTTTTTAGAGTAAAATACATATTGGCTCCATGATGTTGTGTTGAGCATGCTTTAGATGGAAAAGGTAGCTCCTCCTTTGATTATGAGAAATGTTCAGTATCATGCATAATGGGTTGGTAGATGTAGTTCCTACCTCCTTGTGATGCATTGAGCATGTTTGAGTTGGTGTTGATGTTTCCTCCATGTTTGTGTGAATTTAGAAATGTTGTATGCATGATGGGCTGCAAGTCTTGAGTCTTTACTTCCATAAGGTGTCTAAATCGTCATTCGAGGATGAATTTTCCTATGGCGATGATATTGTAACACCCATGAAACTAGTAAGCTAAACTAGAGCTTGATGTGAGGGTTAGATTCATGAATTTAACCTCCCATACTAAGAATGAAGGATTTCGGGGTAGAACGTCAGGGTAAGACCTCCCCAAGGACCAACAAAGGGTCCTTGAGGAGGAACCTAGCAAATCTGCCCAAAACTGTCCACTCACGCAAGGAACCAATGCCTCGTGGGTGAGGGGTCTTGGTTCAGGGTCCCAATAAGTTATGCTGCAGACCACCACCCACGGATGACCAGCACACTACGTGGGTAAACCCATGGCCCATGGGCGTTGTCTCGTGGGTGATTTTATGTGCTGTCATTTTACTAGTGCTTAGACCACCTATATAAAGATTCTAGACCCTTAATTACATCATCCTAAATCATTATTTCTAAACCCCTAAAACTAACCATATTCCCTCTAAAAAATCCTCTCTCTAGAAAGAAGAAGAGGAAGAAGAGGGTTAAGCTAGGTCAAGACTCCATGGTTCCAAGCTTTCTAGGCTTTATAATCAAGGTATGATGGCTAATTCATCCATGGAGACCCTTGTTATACCACAATTGTGAAGATGAAATCCCCAATTCAAGTTAGGGTACCTTCCAATATTGTGTGTTAACTTGAACATGAATCCAACTGAGTAGATATTGATTGTTTATGATTGAATTAGTAGTGAATTATGTTATTATGATGAAATTACATGTTTTGTATCCCTAACCCTAGTCTAATTGATGAAATTAAACTGATGTGCGTTTATGACTTAAAAGGTGAAATTGAGGATTTAGAGATAATCTACTAGGGTGGATGATAAGTATAGTAATTTTTCAAGAACAAAAGCATGTAGACATAAATTGAACTAGAATAGTGTATATCTAATGGATCATGACTAGTAAGGCTTGAGATTGAACATTTATGATGATATATGACTAGAATTGCTTAAGAATGAAACATATGATTAGAGTGCCTTGAAATCTAGGTATGTATGATGCTTTTAAGAAGTAAAGCTATTAAGAGTAAAGACTTATAGTTATAAATATTGACTACTAGGGTTTTGAAGGTAACGCTAATATGATGATTTAAGTATGTTAAGGCCCTAAGAGTGAAGTTGACATGATGATGGTAGACTATTAGATAGAATTGTTGTGGAAGGAATTTATCCACCTAATCTACCTCATGAATTTTTGAATGCATAAAGTGATAAAATCACATGAGTTAGGATGATATCCATGTCTAGTGTTTGAACCCTAGGTGTGATGATTGAAACTATGTTTTGAACCTCAAGGAGGTAAAGTATGAGATTATTATTGTAGTAATTGAACTACTTGAATAATGATTATATCCACGTCTAACGTTGTCATTCTAGATGTGTTGATTTGACAAGAGCTTTGACTCTTGAAAGGGCATAACATGATATTATGCATGTTTTATGAAGGTTATGTACATTCTTCAAAAACACTTTTAGAGTAAAGTGAATATGATTATGATCTAGTTGTTGTGTTGTTGAAAGGTTATTCTCATACACACGTATGTATGAATATGATATGAAGTGAAAAGCTTTCTTACTCTATGATGATTCTAAGGTTGAAAGACTAGTCTCACCTATTGAATCTATATGTAGGCATGGATGGTGAAATATTATTCTGACGCATGATCTAATGAGTTATAGTATGAGTTATGTTGGAAAGAGTGTCAAGACATTCTACCATAAATAAGAACTTAAGTCAAGACTTAATATGAACTCCGTTGGAATCATGCTTAGCACTGAGTGGATATTGGCAATGGCATGGAAACTCCTCCGTTTGCAGAGGGCGGGTTTCTAGAAGAGGTCTCATGAGATGGAAGCTCCACCATCCGGTTAGGGTAGGTTTCTAGTAAGAATCTCGTTATCCCATAAACTGCATGCCCTCGTACGTTACTTAGCTATTTGGATCCATCTAAATTAAGAGTGTGGTTCTACCTTACACAAGTAGATCAACCCTTTTTGGGTGTGGGGTAGAAACCGGATTCCATGTTAGCTCACATGGTCTATGTTGGTTAAGGCTAATTTTCAAAACAAGAATATAAATTATGAACTATGGTTACTCAAGAAGATTTACATAGCATGGGTGGGATTATGGGATCTTATTCATGCATTGCACAAATATGCTTTGAGGGCATCTATGGTGTGTTCCTTTTTAGATATGATGATCTATTTAATGAGTATGTTTATGACATGTGCTTATGATGTATGGTTAGTTTGGATTGTAGCTTGAAAGGCCTTTCCAATGCATGTGTGACTAAAGGTGAGTATTCCCTTGTCTATGATAAGTAAGCTAAGCATGATAAAGATGAATGAGGACCTAACTTGACTTGCATTGCATGGGTGGAATTATGGGGTCTTTTCCAGGTATTGCACAAGCATTCCTTGAGGTAAATTAAACGAGATGCAATAATTATGCATATTACTATGTTGTTATCTCTTATGCTTATAGACTATGTCTTAAGATGATGTCTCTTATGCTTATGACTTATGTTATTGTCTCTTATGATTATGGTATATGTCTTATGTTGACTAATGACTCTTATATGCTTATGTTGATGATTTATGCTAGCCATCATAATTAGTACATTATTGTACTAATGCATACTTCTGCCTATATTCTTATCAAATGTAGGGTTCGGCAATATTGACTTTCATGCTCATGGCTAGGTTCATAGTAGAACAAGAAGAGAAGTTTTGGTGAGTCTTCATAGCATCGAGGAATTAATCACCCTTTCCTTTTATGTTTAAATTTTGTATGGAATGTGTCCCTAACTCTATTCAATTATTAGATGATTTGAAAGAAGTGTAATAAGACATCCGCTTCGTTTTTTGAGACTTCGATTGTTATGAAAAATGTTTTCAATTTTCACACTTTTCTATTATCTTAAGTTATGATATTCTATGGGGCATATATGAGACCCTTTCGGGGTCGGGTACACCATGTTACAAGACTTATGTTATTGTCTCTTATGATTTTGGTATATGTCATATGTTGACTAATGACTCTTATATGCTTATGTTGATGATTTATGCGAGCAATCATATTTAGTACATTATTGTACTAATGCATACTTTTGCCGACATTCTTATCAAATGTATGGTTCGGTGATATCGACTTCCATCCTGGTGGCTAGGTTCATAGTAGAGCAAGAAGAGAGATTTAGATGAGTCCTCCTAGCATGGAGGTCTTAATCACCCTTTCCTTTTATGTCTTTCTTTTTTGTTTAGATTTTGTATGGGTTGTGTCCCTAACACTTATCAAGTATTAGATGGTTTGAGACAAGTGTAATAAGACTTCCGCTTCATTTTATGAAACTTTGTTTGTTATGAAAAATGTTTTAAATTTCCAAACTTTTCTATTATCTTATGTTATGATATTCTAAGGGGCTTGTATGAGACCCCTTCGGGGTCGAGTACGCAATGTTACATCTACGGGTACCCCTGGGTCGTGACAAACTTGGTATTAGAGCAAAAAATTTAGAATGGTTATGGATGTCTCAAACAACATCTAGTAGAGTCTTGTGCATAAATAAGAAGTGCACCACATTTATGAATAGGATGCTATAGGATGTTTAGGAAACTTCACTTCTTCATTCTCTAAGTCATGCCATAGAGTTTAACTCTTTTTACGTTTTTCTCCTAATCCGTTCCCGATGGTTTTCAGGATATGACTACTTCAAGGGCTAACATTAGAAGGAATGAGGAAGACAATGTGGATCAAGAAGTTCCTCCACAAGCTCCAATTGACCCATTGGCTATGAATGTGACTAATGAGAAGCTTAGGTTTGGTTTTCACTTGTTGACTCAGGTCGGGATAGAAGCTCTGGAATTTTATGGGTCGAAGATGGAGGAAGATCCTCAAGAGTTTATACATGCGATTTCTAGGGTGTTGGACTTTGTAGGGTGACTCCGATAAAGAAGGCGAAATTAGCCACTTACCCATTAAGAGTTATTGCACAAATATTGTATGATCAATGGAAAGAGGCTAGGCCGATAGGAGTAGGTCCCATAAAGTGGGAGAAGTTCAAGAGTGCTTTTCTAGATAGGTTCTTCCCTTTAGAGATGTGAGAAGCTTTAGTGCTTGAGTTCATTAACCTTAGGCTAGGTAATATGACTATTAAGGAATATACATTGAGGTTCACCCAATTTTCTATGTATGCTTCAATTCTAGTGTCCGATCCTATGTCAGAAATGAGTAAGTTTGTGTCAAGAGTGTCCGATTTAGTAGTAAAAGAATGCCATATGGCCATGCTTGATCATGATATGAATATTTCTCTTCTTACGGCTTATGATCAACAAATTAAGGAACATAAACTAGAAGGGAGAACTAGGGAGAAAAAGATGTCTAGAAATGATGATGGTGATTTCTCTCATGTGAGGTCCGATGGACATGGTTGTTCTAGGAATCGAAAAAGGTCTTCCGGACAAGGTTACTCCAATAATCCTAAGAATAGTGAATATAGGGTGTCTAACCCTAGACCGCAAGGAATTTGTAGTTAGTCCGTATGAACTTTTTGTTCTAGGTGTGATAGGAGGCATGTGGGTAAATACCTAGTAGGTGCCAATGTTTTTTCAGTTGTGGTGAGTTGGGCCAAAAGATAAGACATTGCCTTACGGTTCCTAGAAATGAAGGGAATACTCGTCGTAGGTCTCAATCCTACCCTTCATCCGATCAAAGTTGCTCGGGTGCGAATGCTCCAAAGCAAATTAGGTTCTATGTCCCCCAAGCTAGAGGTGAAAAAGAGTGTCCTTTGAATGTTGTTCCCGATATGTGTTTTATGCTTATTTCAATTCCGGTGTTTCTTTTCTTTTGTAACTTATTAGACTTGGTATGATAGACTTTGATGTTGTTTTTGGTATAAATGGGTTCCATTAGGATTATGTTATATGATGTTAGAAACCGACTTAGTCATGACGAGTTTTGGGGTATGTTGATAGATTTTATGAATACGGTGTTAAGGTAATGCCTAGATGTTTTTAATTAGTAGACTCTTTTAAAGGGTAGTAGTGTAATTCACCATCGTTTAGAAGCATCTTGTGTCATGGATGTGAAAGTTAGTGATGACTTGCTCCGACTTTATAATTGAAAGAATGGTGCTTAGAAAAGTCTGTATAGGCTTACTCTCAAGGGGGAGATGATGTGCTTAGATAGCAAGGTTGTTGAGTGTTCTTAATGTTCACGATATGGGTTGGCTTGAAATTCTCACCTTGAGAGTTGTAGTGAGTATGAGAAGTTTAGTGCCGGTTTGGTAGGCTCATATAATATTTTGAGTGGAGTTGGTAAGGTGGCTTGTGAGCTAGAGTGCTTAATGAGAACCTCTCTAATTTAGAAGTATCGGTAGGATCTTAGACCGGCAAGTTAAGAAATAAAAGAGAGCAAGGAAGTTGTTTCCATGAAAGTGTTAAGGATGATCTTTTAGTGAGGGTTTCAGGTGAGGGTGCTACTTGGGAGGCCAAGGGCCAATGAGATGTCCCGATGTCCTCACCCTTTTCCTTCTATGCCTCCTTTAGCTTGAGATGATAAGTTCCTCCTAGTTGTATTATTTTTTAGAGTCATGTGTTTTATAGATGTTTCCTTGATTTCCTTATGTTATGCATGTTCTTGAGAAATTCCTATTTAGTAAGAAAATGAGTTTTCAAGATATAAGCTCCACATGTTGTTATGCATTTAGTCTGAGTTGCCTATTTGACTTCACGAGATGAAATGATGAACATGCTTTAGTATGCTTTTTAGAGTAAAATACATATTGGCCCCATGATGTTGTGTTGAGCATGCTTTAGATGGAGAAGGTAGCTCCTCCTTTGATTATGAGAAATGTTCAGTATCATGCATAATGGGTTGGTAGATGTAGTTCCTACCTCCTTGTGATGCATTGAGCATGTTTGAGTTGGTGTTGATGTTTCCTCCATGTTTGTGTGAATTTAATAATGTTGTATGCATGATGGGCTACTAGTCTTGAGTCTTTACTTCCATAAGGTGTCTAGATCGTCATTCGAGGAAGAATATTCCCAAGGGGGTGTTATTATAACACCCAGGAAACTAGTTGGCTAAAATAGAGCTTGACGTGAGGGTTAGAGTCATCAATTTAACCTCCCGTACTTAGAATGAAGGATTTGGAGGTAGAACGTCAAGGTACGATCTCCCCAAGGACCAACAATGGGTCCCTGAGGAGGACCCTAGCAAATCTGCCCAAAACAGTCCACTCACACAAGGGACCAACGCCCCGTTGGTGAGGGGTCATGGGTCAGGGTCCCAATAAGTTAAGTTTCATACCACCACCCACTAATGACCAGCACACCCCGTGGGTAAACCCACGGCCCATGAGCGTTGTCTCGTGGGTGAGGCAGAATGTTGACTTAGGTGGCTAAGTGATGGACTAATGGAACTCTCCAGAATTAATTGGTTATTATGTGATGTCGTTTTACTAGTGTTTAGACCACCTGTATAAAGACTCTAGACCCTTAATTAAGTCATCCTAAATCATTATTTCTAAACCCCCAAAAGTAACCCTATTCCTTCTAAAAAATCCTCTCTCTAGAAAGAAGAAGAAATAGAAGAGGGTCAAGGTAGATCAAGACTCCATGGTTCCAAGCTTTCTAGGCTTTATAATGAAGGTATGATGGCTTATTCATCCATGGATTCTTCCATCCATGGAGTACCCTTGTTATACAATAATTGTGAAGATGAAATCCCCAATTCAAGTTAGGGTTCCTTCCAATATTGTGGGTTAAGTTGAATATGAATCCAACTGAGTGGATATTGGTTGTTTATGATTGAATTAGAAGTGAATCATATTATTATGATGAAATTACATGTTTTGTATTCCTAACCCTAGTCTAATTGATGAAATTAAAGTATGTGGGTTTATGCCTTAAAAGGTGAAATGGAGGATTTAGAGATAATCTACTAGGGTTGATGATATGTATAGTAATTGTTCAAGAATAAAAGCATGTAGACATAAATTGAACTAGAATAATATATAACTGATGGATCATGACTAGTAAGGCTTGAGGTTTAACCTTTATGATCATATATGACTAGAATTGCTTAAGAATGAAACATATGATTATAATGCTTTGATATCTAGGTATGTGTGATGCTTTTAAGAAGTAAAGCTATTAAGAGTAAAGACTTATTGTTATAAATGTTGACTCCTAGGGTTTTGAAGGTAAACCTAATATGATGACTTAAGTATGTTAAGGCCCTAAGAGTGAAGTTGACATGATGATGGTAGACTATTAGATAGAATTGTTGTGGAAGGACTTTACCCACTTAATCTATCTCATAAATGTTTGAATTCATAAAGTGATAAAATCACATGAATTAGGGTGATATCCATGGCTAGTGTTTGAACCCTAGGTGTGATGATTGAAAGTAAGTTCGAACCTGAAGGAGGTGAAGTATGAGATTATGCTTGTAGTAATTGAACTACTTGAATAATGATTATATCCACGTCTAACGTAGTCATTCTAGATGTGTTGATTTGATAAGAGCTTTGACTCTTGAAAGGGCATAACATGATATTATGCATGTTTTATGAAGGTTATGTACATTCTTCAAAAACACTTTTAGAGTAAAGTGAATATGATTATGATCTAGTTGTTGTGTTGTTGAATGTTTATTCTCATACACATGTATGTATGAATATGATATGAAGTGAAAAGCTTTCTTACTCTATGATGATTCTAAGGTTGAAAGACTAGTCTCACCTATTGAATCTATATGTAGGCATGGACGGTGAAATATTATTCTGAAGCATGATCTAATGAGCTATAGTATGAGTTATGTTGGAAAGAGTGTCAAGACATTCTTTCATAAATAAGAACTTAAGTCAAGACTTAGTATGAACTTCGTGGGAATAATGCGTAGCACCGAGTTGATATTGACAATGGGATGGAAACTCCTCCGTTAGTAGAGGGCGGGTTTCATGTTAGCTCACATGGTCTATGTTGGTTAAGGCTAATTTTCACAACAAGAATATGAATTATGAACTATGGTTACTCAAGAGGCTTTACTTAGCATGGGTGGGATTATTGGATCTTATACATGCATTGCACAAATATTCTTTGAGGGGATCTATGGTGGGTTCCTCATAGCATCGAGGACTTAATCACCCTTTCCTTTTATGTCTTTATTTTATGTTTAAATTTTGTATGGAATGTGTCCCTAACTTTATTCAAGTATTAGATGGTTTGAGACAACTGTAATAAGACTTCTGCTTCGTTTTATAAGACTTCGATTGTTATGAAAAATGTTTTTGATTTCCGCACTTTTCTATTATCTTATGTTATGACATTCTAAGGGGCTAATATGAAACCCTTTCGGGGTCGAGTACGCCATTTACATCTAGGGGTACCCCTGGTTTGTGACAGTTTGTGTGTTTGGTGTTCTGACTGAGGTCCTTTCGTTGATTTTGAGTTGCTGGTTTCTGCATCTGGTGCATAGCCACTGTGGTCATCACGATCGTGAGACCCTCATATCGCTATCGCATAGAATTTTCTTGGGGTCCATCTTAATCATGAGGGTTTTTCTCCGATCACGATGGTCAACTTTAATGAGTTCACTACCTTACTTACTGCAATTGCGTGACCTTGGGTCATGATTGTGATGAGCATTTGAGACATGGGAAAATGTTTTCTAAAATCAGGGTTTCAACCCCATTTCACTATTTTTTTCATTTGGGGAGCATTGTGGTGGCGATGTGGACCAGGTTTTCGAGGGAAATCTTTTGGGTAACGGTTCTTAACTCTAAATCTTTGATAACTAATTATTATTATTAAATTTATGTGTTTAAATCAAGATTTTGGGTTGATAAATTGGGAATTATTCATGAACTTGAGTTGTGAAGTAAAAGTGAGTTTATAAACTGATTTCAAGTCCTCTTTCGAAATGTTTTTCTCTAATGAGTTCCTAAAGCCTTGAGTAATGTTTTCATGTATAAAATTTCAGATTCAAACCTTAATTTTAGAATTGGGTTTTGTGTGTATTGACCCACATTTCAATAGAATTGATGTAGGTATTGTTGTTTCTAGAAATTTATTGTAAATACTTTCTTGTGCATAGATTGTGTGGCTTTGGAAGTGATTCGGAAGGGGAAGACTCAACTATTGGAGTAATTGTTGATTGATTTTAGGCAAGTGGCTTCCTAAGCCTTGTATTCTAGTTCAATTTGTATGTTTCCATTGCTGTTTGTGTGTTGGGAATAATGGGATGAGGTGCTGGGTTATATGGTCCACTTATTATATATAAATTTATAATAAGGGGTAGAAATGAAAAGGACTATGTGTTGATCACAATGATGTGAATTGCCTTATTGTAACCCTTGTTGATTGATTGATGAAATTGCTTGAAAGCATGTATGTGGACATAAATTGCGTAATTTGTGGTTTCTTCCTTGTGGTGTGATATTTCTTGTGTGCATTGATCATTGGACACTGTGATAAGACATATGATGATTATGAGGTCGAGATCTTTGTCGATAAGTGTTTTTTAACACCTCGTATCCAAAAAAGGGAAAAGAATCAAATTTTGGGAAGCACGGAGGCCAACCACGGCCCATGGGTAGAACCACAGACCATAGTGAGGTCAATGGATTGGCCACCTTGTCAATGTGCAGAGGCTCATGACCACGGCCAGACCTACGGACCCTAGGTCAGACCATGGTCTGTGGTCAGGGTCCATAGTTCGATGCCCAAGTCTCATGTTATTGATGACCAATGACGGTCCACCCGGACGAGCCTTAGGTCAGACCACGGTCCGTGGATGGTCATCTGTCAATTATTTTTAGGGGTAGTTGTGTCTTTTCCTAATTAATTAACTTCTATACTATATCATTTTGCCTATGTTTAGGACCCCTATATAAGTCTATTAAACCCCAAAATTAACCCATTCACTTCATTCTTCCAAATTAACAACCGAAAACCAAATCTCCTCTCAAATAATTCTCTCTCTAGAACTTGCAGAAGAAGAAGGATTCACCTAGGGTTTCAAAATAAAGTTCCAATCCCTCCATTGAACGGTAGCATTTGGATTCATGATAGTTTTCGGCCATGGATTCCTTCCATCCATGGAGTTCTTAAATTTCTCTATTTCAAAAGGTAGAATTTCCCGATTGAGTTAGGGTTTTCTTCAATTGTTATGTGTTCTTTTTATTATTGATTAAATGATTGAATTGCTATCTTCTATATATGAATTGATGAATTCCAATGATTTTGTGATTATTTCCCCCATTAACCCATGTAATCCCCATGTTTTCAAGTTATGAATCATATGATGTGTGATTTTAATCTTAAAGGAGGAGTTTTATGAAATATAGCATGTACTTCTAGTTTTATATTAATTTATGATAAAATCCATATCTAACCCATGTATTCTAATATTGATGATGGAAAAGGGGGTTTTGAACCTCAAGTGGTAAATTATGGACTTATGCAATTTCATAGGAAATCTATGCAAATGTTTTAAGGGTGCTTTAAGAGTAAATTACCAATGATGATGATGATGTTGTGTTGATTGAAAGGACATTCTCATAAAAACATACAAGCATGATGTGTAAGGTTTTCTCACATAGAAAGGATTCTTAGGTTGAAAGGCTTTCTCACCTAATTGCATCAAAGATTAAGAGGTATCCTAATGACTTAGCTTGGATTGGCAAGATGACATACCTTGCCATGGATAATAAGAATGAGTAAGAAACTATTCCGTGGGATTTATGCTTAACACCGAGTGGATATTGATGTTGAGATGGAAGTTCTCCTGTTAGTAAAGGTCGGGTTTCTAGAAGTAATCTCATGAAATGGAAGCTCACCCGTTAGTAGAGGTCGGGTTTCTAGTAGCAATCTCCTTATCCCTTAACTATGTGCCCCCTAGGATGATTGGCCATTGGATCCACTTCAGCTAGAAGTTTATGGTCCTTACCTTGGCAAGTAGGACAACCCTTTTTGGCATGAGAGACACTAGGGGATCATGTTATAGCTCGCATGGTCTCAATGTCGGTTAAGGCTAATTCCCAATATTAATAATGAACTAAGGTTAATCCAAACTATTGAAGATATGTTAAGGGCTTGTATGATTGATTTTAAGGGTAATTGGGATGACCCTTTAGTATTGATATGGCTCCATTTGAGGGCCTATATGGTAGGAAGTGTAGATCTTCTATAGGTTGGTTTGAGGTGGGTGAAGTTTCCCTAATAGGTCTCGAGTTGGTACATGAGAACATTGAGAAAGTTCGACTTATTATAGAAAGGTTGAAAATGGCTCAAAGTAGGGAAAAGTCATATGCCGATGTGAAAACAAGGGATCTAGAGATTGATGTACATGATTGGGTGATGAGTCCTCAAATTGGACTCATTTAGGGCTATAGTTTGATAGAATTAGTGTTCTCAAATGCATATTTTTTCTCAATATCTAATGAAAACCCTTAAGTTTTTGGTATTTGGAGTTTGAGGGAAAGCATGGACACTACTTAGCAAAAAGGAACAAAGGCAGCAGAAAGAATGACGAAATGAAGATCTGAGAATCGTCAAACCCATTTGGCAAGTCGCCAAAAGGTCTTATCCTCGCCTTTTGTTCCAGTGTGCTAAGCCCTGAAGGAAAGGATCAAATCGGCAGTGAAAAAAAGTAGTCAGCGTATTGCCGAGCAGTCCGGCGAAGCTGTACTATGTCGCTCAATGATCCAAAACATGACGATGATGAAGGCTAACACAAGAGGGCGATGAACTAGACCAAAGGGGTGATCACCGAGTTTATCGGTGATCCTGACTAACTTCGCCGAGTGATCCTTCGCAGCATATTTTCTGAAAATTATAAATACTACTTGAAGTTTTGTGTCTTAGTATCGGAGTAGAAATTATTATTATCAAGTTTTATTATTAATTATTAATATCAGACTTAGAATATTCTCTCTAAGCTTGGAGAGGGTTTTGAAGAACTTGAAGATTCAAAGGGTTTCAATTCAATGATTTTGGACTTGAGTCTTGTGGATTCTTCACTTTTGACTTGTTTTAAGACTTAATCTTGCATACCCATTGATGGAAACTAAGATTGGTATACATTTTTACCTCTTTTACATGTGTAGCTAAAACCTCAATTCTTGGGGTGTGATTTTGTGAATATGTGTTAGATTAACTGTTGCGTTTTGCTTGCTGATAGTTTATTTGTTGTTTAGATGTGATTTCATTTAGTAGTTGTGTTGGAACTTAATTAAATTGTAGTTGCAAATACGATTTCACTTTTGTGTTTTTGGCTTGCGAGAGAGAGAGGTCATAAAACTAAGACCACTAAATTGATGGCCGGTGGGAGTGGGTCGACATAAGGTTCAGCTCGAGAGAGTGAGTGGGCTAAGGTGGAGGTTGTTCTTCATAAGGTAAGTGGGTGTCCGAGAGGAACTAATTTGATTCGGGGTAAGTTGTTCGAGAGAGATTTTACCCCTACTATAGTCTAGCCTAGTCACAAATATTCAACGGATTTACTATCAAAAGCATGTACCTAATAGTCTAGCCTACCCCGTATTCCTATTACATCCCAAGAATCCCGTCTCTGCATTTGTATCTCTTTTTATCTTTGTTCATTTTGCTCTTTACTTGCTTACAGAAACCCCTCATTGATATTTGAGACTCGTGTCAAACCCTTTAATTTGTCATGTCTTCATTTGATAAAGTCTTTAGCTATGGTTAGTTTTAGCACTTTCGCGCTTAACCACTAATTTTCAGGAACCACTCCCTTGAGACTCGACCCCAACCCTTGGTTGGGTTACTATACTATTGTACAATCGTAGACACTTGCATTGGAAGTTGTGTCTTGATTACGCAAACATCATTGGATTTACTTGAAAATCTCACCCATGAAGGGTGTAATGAGGTTTTGTAAGAAAGGGAAGCTTTGTCCCCGATATGTAGGCCCATATCAGATTTTGAGACGTGTTGGTAAGATTGCTTATGAGTTATATTTGCCAAGTTAGTTGGCATCGGTGCATCCAGTTTTCTCAATGTTGAAGAAATGTGTTGGTGATTCGACATCCATAGTCTCCTTACAGGTTTGGGAGTTAAAGAAAATCTTTCTTATGAGGAATTTGCGGTTGAGATTTTAGACCGGCAAGTCAAGAAGTTGAGAAATAAAGAAGTAGCTTCCGTGAAAGTGTTGTGGAGGAATCACTTAGTTGAGGGTGCTACTTGGGAGGCCGAGGCCAATATGATGTCCTGATATCCTCATCTTCTTCCTACTACTCCTACTCTAGCTTGAGGTAATGTGTTCCTCATGGTTTGATCTTTGTTTTGGGGTCATGTGTCTTATGTGTTTCCATGATTTCCTTATTTATGCATGTTCATGAAAAAGCTTAAGTTTTGAAATAAATGACTTATATGATTTACTTTCCTCATATTGTTGTGCATTGAGTATAAGTTGCCTATAGACTTCAAGAGATGAATTGATGAACATGCTTTAGAGATGCACATGAGCTCCATGAGATTGTGTTGAGCATGCTTTTAGCTTGGAGAAGGTAGTTCCTCCTTGAACATGAGTAATTTTTAAATTTCATGCATATTGGGTTCATAGATGTAGTTCCTACTTCCCTATGATGTATTGAGTATGTTTGTCTTGGAGTTGATGTTTCCTCCTTGATTTGTGCATTGCATGCATGATAGGCTGTTAGACTTACTTTCACCCCTATTATGATGTTTTGAGAACGTTCTAGCTTGGAGTCAATAGTTCCTCCTAGGTTACATGCATTGCATTTATAGGTTGGGCTGTTAGTTCCTCTTCTACTCGTTTAGAACCTAAATCCCATTCGAGGACGAATGATCCCAAGGGGGAGATATTGTAACACATTGTATCCGAAAAAGAGAAAAGAATCAAATTTTGGGAAGTTGCAGGTGGCAGCCACGGAGGCCAACTGCCTGTGGGTAGAACCACGGGCCGTAGTGTGGTCTGTGGAATGACCAACTTGCCAATGTCCAGAGGATCAGGACCACGGCCAGACTTACGGACCGTAGGTCAGACCACGGTCTGTGGTCAAGGTCCATGATTCGATACCCAAATCTCATGTTTCTGATGACCAATGATGGTCCACCATGTCCGTGGATGGGCACCTGACAGTTATTTTTAGGGGCAGTTGGGTCTTTTCCTACTTAATTAATTCCTATAATATGTCGTTTTTCCTTTGTTTAGACCCCTATATAAGTCTTTTGAACCCCTAAATTAACGCATTCCCTTCATTCTTCCAAAGTCACAAAAGAAAACCAAATCTCCTCTCAAATAATTCTCTCTCTAGAACTTGAAGAAGAAGAAGAAGGATTCACCTAGGGTTTCAAGCTAAAGCCCCAATTCCTCCATTGAAGTCTTTTATTTGGATTCAAGGTATTATAGTTTACATCCATGGATTCCTTCCATCCACGGAGTTCCCAAATTCCTCTATTTCAAAAGGAAGAATTCCCCAATTGAGTTAGGGTTTTCTTCAATTGTCATGGGTTCTTTTCATTATTGATTTAAATGATTTAATTACGATATTATATGCATGAATTGATAAATCACAATGATTTTGTGAAGATTTCTTCATGAACCCATGTAATCCCCATGTTTTCAAGTTATGAATCATATGATGCGAGAATTTGATCTTAAAGGGTGAGTTTTATGAAATTTAGCATGTATTGCTAGTTTTACATGAATTTCTGATGAAATTCATATCTAACCCATAATTTCTAAGCATTGATGATTGAAAGTGAGTTTTGAACCTCAAGAGGTAAATTATGGACTTATGCAATTTCTTAGGAAATCTATGCAAATGTTTTAAGGGTGCTTTGAGAATAAAGTACCAATGATGATGATGATGTTGTGTTGATTGAAATGACATTCTCATAAACACATATACTAGCATGATGTGTAAGGTTTTCTCACATAGAAAGGATTCTTAGGTTGAAAGTCTTTCTCACCTAATTGAATCAAAGATTAAGAGTTATCCTAATGACTTAGTCTTGATTGGCAAGACGACATACCTTTCCATGGATAATGAGAACAAGTAAGAAAATACTATTTCGTGTGATTTATGCTTAGCACCGAGTGGATATTGATGTTGAGATGGAAGCTCTCCCATTTGTAGAGGCCGAGTTTCTAGAAGCAATCTCATGAGATGGAAGTTCTCCCGTTAGTAGAGGTCGGGTTTTTAGTAGCAATCTCCTTATCCCTTAACTATGTGCCCCCATAGGATGATTAGCTAGTGGATCCACTTAAACTAGAAGTTTATGGTCCTTACATTTGCAAGTAGGACAACCTTTATCGGTGTGGGAGACACTGGGGTATCATGTTATAGCTCATATGGTCTCACTGTCGGTTAAGGCTAATTCCCCATATTAATAATGAACTAAGGTTACTCAAGGAGTATCTCATATTTGAGATGATTAACGTTTCAAGCACACCTCATTCAATTGTAGGTGCAAATGATCATTAAGCAATATAAAACCCAACGAAGCTTTGGGGTACGTGTTCAAATTCAATTAGGAAGTATAAATGTGAACTAATTGCCTTTCTTCACTTCTTCAGCTTCTTATGCTCCTTTTTGCCTGTTAGTGTCCTTATCTTGCTCCTTAGCTCATGTACCTGAAAAATCAATTCTTCAACATCATTTATGGCGTAAATAAGGCATTTGAGGACACTAAAACTATCAAAACAAAGCCCTAAATGATCCCAAATCTTGGACTCATCAACACCCCCAACCTAAACTTTTGCTTATCCTCAAGTAAAACTCAAGATCAGCAGTTCAATAAGGATGTCTCAAATAGTACTGCATAAGACTCAATCATGAATCAACACAAAATGTTCAAGCACACCTCATCCAATTCTAGGTGCAAATGATCGTTAAGCAGTATAAAACCCAACTAAGAGTTGAGGTCGAACCCATAGGGAGCGGTACGTGTTCAAATTCAATTAGGAAGTATAAATGTGAAGTAATCAACTATAGGAACAGATATTATTGAAAAAGATATATAAACAAGTCTAAATGGGGTGACACAAATGTCAGATGAGGGGTTTTTGGATTGGAATATTCAGCTACAATGCAGTCACACAAAACTGAAATAACAATATAGGGAGGAATTCTCGGGATGTGATCGATTATAGGCAAATTTTGTTGTATGGATAATTATAACTTCTAATAGATAGATAAATATCATTGGATAGGCTAGACTATGAGGGAGAAAGCTTTCTCTTGAACAAGTACCCCGAATCAGGTGATTTATTTCAAACATCAACAAGCATAGCAATTAAGAGCAGCCCACACCTTAATTTATCCACTCTCTCGAGCTAAATGGGTAGGATTGGATTTAGGATTCACTCTCTCGAGCTGATCCCATATCAACCCAAAACCTACAAACCGTTAATCAAAAGCTTTGGTACTAAAACCTCTCTCTCGAGCAAGCTATGAACAAAAAATTAGAACTGCATTTGCAACTACAATTCATAGATTAAAACACAGCTAAATATTAAACACACTTCAATATAAGATTTAAATTAGTAATTAATAATACCCATAAACTAATTCAACCCATAATCACATGATCACACCCCAAGAATTGGGGTTTGCCAAACATCATAAAAAGGTAAAAACGGTTACCAAATCAATTAGACATCAACTGGGTAAGAGTCTTCGAGCCTTTACAATGTTCCAAAATCGATAAGTTCAAAAACCCAAGTTGAAATTTTCAAAACTTTTACAATAATCAGTCTAAAACTAAGAGTAAAATCTAACTCTAGAATAGGAAATATCTCTACTTTGTGTGAACGTTTTCGTACTACTTAAAACTCCTTTTTAAAATCAATTTGTAGTTTCCCAAAAAATTGGCCTGAAAGGCCATTAAGCGAGATAAGTCGGGATCACCAAGTGCGTCGGCGATCTATCCTTTGCTCTCTTTCATTGCCATTATGCATTGGTTCTTAGCATCCCCAAGTCCTGTAACTTTGGGCGATCCATCTTGTTATCGCGGAACTGATTGTCGATTTGTCAACTGCCCATTCTTGTCGCCAACTTGGTTCCTCCCTCAGGGCTAGCACACTGGAATTTTAGGTGGGCTAAAAAGCCACTCGGCGAACCGCTAAGTGGTCTTGGAGATCACTTGGCTCGCCTTTCTTCACTTCTTCAGCTTCTTATGCTCCTTTTTGTATGTTAGGGTCCTTGTCTTGTTCCTTAGCTCATATACTTGAAAATCAATGCTTCAACATTAGTTTATGACATAAATTAGGAATTTGAGGACACTAAAACTATCAAAACAAAGACCTAAATAAGCCCAAATCATGTACTCATCATGTGCAAAGGCTTTAAAGATGATGTTAGCTTGCATTAACCATGTTTTTATGAAGTTCGTTTTGTAACTCTTTTTTATCATGTTTTAGCTAGGTCAATTGCATGTCATGAAATGACATGTCCCTTTTAGCATGCTTTTACTGTTTTATGCATGGCTACCATACTTGATACATTATTTTGTACTAACGCATACTATTGCCTATATTTCCCCAATTGTAGGGTCCAACAGTCAGGTTCCCGAGTTTCGTGGCTATATGTTGACTTGAGATATTTCCCGAGCTTTGGTGAGTCATCGTGCTTTGAGGACAGACTTTATTGTTTTCAATTTCTTTCATGTATTTCTATTTTGAACATAATTTATGGGCTAGGCCCAATTTCATTCTATTGTATTAGATGGCTATGATGAGACAAGAGTTTTAGACTTTCGCTATTCATTTTATAAAATGTTTTGACTTGGACTATTGTTTTACACTTATTGTTCTATTTTTTATGTTATGAGAGATAAATGGCTTGTATGGAGTCCTTCGGGGTTCTATACGCCCTGTTACATCTAAGGGTTACTCCTGGGTCGTGACAGTTATTATGTCGAGGTCTTTACCGACGAGAGTGTAATTTGGTAGAGCTTTTTACCGGTGAATGTTAATATGTTGAGGTCCTTTCCGACAAAGATTATAAAGCTAATGGTAAATGGTTCCGGTAAGAGATTGATTATGGTGACTTGATGTATTTAATGCTTAAGCATGAAATTGCTTTATAATTGAACTTGATATACTAGTTGTGTGTGACTAAACTACTTGAATTTGAGGTTGACTTGTTTGATTCCTTTAATTAATTAATCGTGTTTATTGAACAAAGAATATATTGGGCGTGTGAGCCGAGTATTGTAGAATTGCTAGGTTGAGCTGATTTATGTGCAGGTTGTAGTTAGAGGAGGTTTTGTTGGAGAGTCGGGGTATTCATTTTCTAGCTAGTTGTTTGTTTAGTAGGTTGCTTGTTGGGGTACCGTGTTATTGGTACTCACCCCTTGCTTCTACACTTGTATAGGTACTGAGCCTGGAACCACGTGATCTCTTTCTCTTTCTCCAATCCCGAGGCTTGTCAAGGACTTTAAGAGGTGGTTGCTTGTCATTCAACGAACCCTCTTTTTCCTTTTTTATATAATTTATTCTATTTCAGAAACAAAGATTTAGACTTGTATTTATTTCTTAATTATGTATTTATTTATTTAGTGGCTTGTATGTGTGACAACCAGATTTTGGGGGTTTTAAAAGAAGAATACATTTTTCGTTTTATCTTGTTCTTGTTTTTGTTGCTATTCCGCTTTTCATTCATATTCGTTGGGTTGAGGCGGACTTGTTCGGGTGGGAAAAGACAAGTGTCATCATGTCCATTTTTGTGTCGTGATATTCCCCCATGATATTTTTGTGTATTAAAATAAATCTATTTTGTGTGTCTATATATACTACAGGAATTTGTGTTAACACAAGAAACCTAACAATTTATTACCAGTTAAGTGCAAGCTCCAAGATTATTGAAAAATAAAAATCTAGTCTTGATTTTAGTTATGGTAAATTCGAAGAATGTTAATTATTAAATTTTTAAGTGATAATAACAAAAACGTGATATAAAATTTGATTTCATAGGTTCAATCTTATAATCATTATTTTTTTGCTCAATCATTTATATATTCATACAACAAAAACAATCATGTAAAATCCAAATAGTCAAAATCTGACTATATATAAGAGAAAAACTTTGAATCCATATGAAATATTTAAAACCAAATTTATTATTTCTTGATCGTAGCTACCCCAATCAAAAAAAATTGTGTTTCTCAAATTGATTGAGCATATCTTCTCTTGAAGACAACTTGTAAACATCTTGACTTAAACTCCATATATATTCAAGGATTTCGGGTGTGGCGGTTGTAATTGCCATTTCGCCCAACCTCTTAGATCGTTCTTGATTTCAACTATTGGCATAAGGCACTTTTTCTTCCAAGCGTTGATAATTCTTTTGAAAACCAAATTTTAATGATACTTCTTCAGGAGCCACTGCATTTTCAAAATTACTAGTTGTCACTTGTTCGTTCTTCAATGATAACACATCAACAAAACTGTTTTTTGTGAATCAATTAAAAGATGATTGGTCTTAAAAGGGGGATGAGATCTTTTGTAGAACAACATTTCACCTATCTTTTTATCCCTTACCGCTTTTAAAGGAGCCTCCATGATAGTTTTGTGTATTAAACTAGATCTATTTTGTGTGCCTGTATATACTACTGAAATTTGTGTTAATACAAGAAACCTAATAAATTTATTTTTATTTAAGTCTAGGCTTCCAGATTATTGTAATATAAGAATCCAGTCTTGATTTCACTTATGGTCAATTTGGAGCATGTTAATTAGTATTTGTCAATTTAATCTTCTTATTAATCAATTTTATTGTATTTTTTGAAAATAAATTAATATAAAGTTTAAGCACTTAAATTGTATACAAGCACAATAATTTTACATTATTTTTATATAAACTAGATTGGCCATAACTCGTGTTCAGCACGAGCAAAACATGCATAGTTTCACTATCACTTCTTTACTATAAACATTACTACTTAAATAATTCAATTACAATTTGTCAAATGTATTTGCACTAAGATGAATGCGACATTTTCATTTATTGTGAGAAAGAGAAGCTCCCGTGTACTTGTGAGAAAGAGAAACTTCAATCTTACATCATAGATAGAGAAAATCAAACACTGATTCATACTAAAGTTTAAATAGATAATGAAAAGCAATAGGCTACGTACAACATGTGCATGATTGGTTACTTTTATTTATTATAAGCAAAATGCATAAGACCACCCAATGAATTGTATATTATATGGATATATGAATTTCATATTATTGAATGTGTTATATTCTCTCCGCTCTGACATAGACCGTAGTACTCAACACTATCCCTCAACCAAAAAATTCAGCACCTAAATGTCCATCTTTTATTAGGTAAGTTAAGATATTTCAAAAATAGAAACAAGAGAAAGCGGTAAATAAGATATGCTACAAGGAAAGTGATATCTTGTTGTATTATTCACGTTATGGAGCCTTATAAGATCAACAAATTCACTGCATAAATAAATCAATGTCTGTGAATTAGAAAGAAAAAGATATTTTTATTAATGAAAGAGGATAACACACAAATATCAACTTATTTTAAGTTTAAGAGGCACAAAATGGAATTAGAAAATAATTTTTACAATACCTAAATGTGATTAAGATGACAAAAGTTTTCTTAAGTTTGAGCACCATCTTCCTTAAGAGTATCCTGAAATTGAAAGTATAAGGAATAAAGGAAAAGCTGAAAAATTCAACGAAAGAAAATAAGAAAGAGAACTCCAGATACCTTTTGAAGCTTTCAAGTAGCGAGACCAAAACTTGCTCTTTGGAGTCTTAAGTGATGCTAATGGTGGGTTTCTCAAATTGAGGGTACCCGTTGTTTGTTGGAAAAGAAGGTGCCAATACACATGTTAACAGGTAAAGAGCAAAGAAATGAATGCTTAATAATTATTTTTGTGAATAAATCTAGAAGCTCACATCTGGATTTCTTCCTCAAGTAGCTGAACAATTGCAATTTAAGAGAAGTTTAGAAGTTCAATTGTCTCTCTTAAACGATTGAAAAGACTTGTGGAACCTAAATATCAATTTATCAAGAACAAAATTAACGACACCATCCACTATAATAAGTAATGAAATTAAGAATGTGTGATGTCAACTGAACTAAACATTAAATTGATTTATTGAATTTCCAAAAGAAAGAAAGAAAAGGACTCTACAGATACACTATAGATACAAATACATTGGCTCACCCTTCACGCTTAGAAAAGAATCATACTAACTGAAATCACAATCTTAATATTCTCGATAGTCAATTCATGTTGCTGGTCTTGCTTACCTTGTTATTGTGCCATCAAGGAATTGTTTCCCTTTTCTTCAGCTAATAAATCTCTACTTTGTGTAAAAGTTCTTTAGAAGTCTAGGTTTAGACTCATACCGTCTTCTTATTGCTTATTCTGTAAATGCAACTGACTGTCAACTTTTTAATGTATTTCATCTTTGAAGAAATGGTGTCACATCCATTCCATGCTCCTTTCTATACATTGTTCATGCTGTCAACCAGTGCCATAATCTCAAAGACCTAAATTGAAGTTTCTAGATTATCTGCCAGAGATGTTGCCAGGCAGCTTAATGTAAAAGATATTGTTTCTTTTGTTGTATATACTTTCAGACCCCTATTCTATTCCATCCATCATCAACTTTATGGAACAATTTTCTCCTATCCTTCTATCATGTCTAGCTTGGAAATCAACCTCTTTGCCAAGAAGAAGACCAGCCTCAAATATCACTGAATCTTGTTTACCGACAAGTCCTTTCTATTTCAGAAATCACATCAACAACTTCAGTAAGTTTCAAAATTATCTAGACTTGCTCAGTTTACTAAAGAAAAAGAGTTAGATATACAAAAAAATTGGCACTAAGTCATTATAACTACCACTTAATTATGTGGCATTTAGAATTACAAGCTAATCAAATTATAATAAGAAAATCATATTGGGCTATAATATAAAAATTGGGGTCATTTCCGGCAATGGTTATAAAGCCGATGGAAAATGGTATTAGAAAGAAATTGATTATGGTGACTTGATGTATTTAATGCTTATGCATGACATTGCTTGATAATTGAGCTTGATGTACTTGTTGTGGTGATTGAACAACATGACTTTGAGGTTGACTTATTTGATTCTTTTAATTGATGAATTCTGGTTATTGAACTGAGAATATATTGGGCCTGTGCGCCGGGTATTGTAGAATTGCTAGGTTGGGCTGATTTATGTGTAGGTTGTAGTTTGAGGAGGTTCGGTTAGAGAGTCGGGGTATTTGTTTTCTAGCTAGTTTCTTTGTTTAGTAGGTTGATTGCTAGGTATCGTGGTTGTCTTACTCACCCCTTGATTCTACACCTGTATAGGTTCCGAGCCCGAACCCGTGTGATATTCAATAACACTCAACTACACTTCATCCAATTTTAAGTGTAGGCGGTCGTGAACAAGTATAAACCAAACTAAGAGTTGGGGTCGATCCCACAGTGAGTGATACAGTAAAGAATCCAATTAAGATGTAAAAACATATCCTAATCGTTTATAGAAGTAAAGGTTTTGTAACATGAAAAGAAATCACAAAGTTTCGATGATTTATATCAAATGGGGGATTTAGTAACCAATTTATGACAAAGATTACTTAACACGGGAAGTAAATAATTAGAAATCGAACCTTAGGAATGTGAACAGTCCAATGCTAATTTCGCATAATGGATAATTACTAGTTGCTTAAAGTTGTTGCATCTTGATACGCCCAAGCTTACACTTTAATTAAGAAGTATAAACAGTCGAAGTCCATTTATAGAACTCAATGTGAGTTGAGGTCGATCCCACAGAGAATTTCTTTACATAAATGATTTCATTGTCGCGCTTTACCCAAATTTTATTATTATTTCCTAGAGAAAACACTTATAGAATGTAAAATGGATTTAGCTGTAAAGTTCTAGTAACCAAGATTGTTAAACAAGATCCGGATTAAAAATTGACGGACTATTTATTTTAAAGTTGTATTTATAAATGAATGAAACTAAGACTGTGTTCACCATAACGTTACATCTAATGTTTTTCCGTAAATGAGTTTCAAGCAATTCATCTCTGCATAGTACAGGTGAGTCAGATATATCTAACACTTCTCAGTCTAGTTTGATAGCTTTCACCCTAGTCCTCCCGTTCCTAGAGTGTTAACATGTTTTACTCTCGCTTATAATGGTGTTAAAGTTCTCTTATCTAGAACTTGAACTTTGACTCCATTTCATCAGATTAACTAAGATTTTTCCTAGATATCACTTTTCTCTCAAATAATTGACCGATATAGGCTAACTCTAATGTGTGCACTCATTAGAATACATGAATAACAAAGGTGAATTATGCTTAGCAAATATAAATCGCCTTCTACTCGTTTTAAGAATTCACACTTAGATATCCGTCATGGATCCCACAATTCCAGTTGTGGTGTTTATCCACTCATGATTTCAACTAAACACACAGAGATTTGCTACGAAAACATGAAGAGAAAGTACTTAGGAAAGTTGGAAAAATCAATATAAACTTGATAATTCAAAACCAAAATCCAACTCAGAAACTCGATTCAATGTTAATCGTCCCAAATCAAAGCTAAGAATATATCACACTTAGTCGCTCCTCCCAGATATGACGAGATAAAACCAAAAAATAACCTAATTAATTCAAACAGAATGCCTAAAATGAGTCCTACTCGAAGTAGGACTTATGCATCTCCACGAATACTTTAACGGTCCGTCAAGGGCTTCACGGTTCATGAAGCCCTCCGAGGTCCTTACTTGGAACTCTCAAAACTTAGTTCTTCAAGACTTTTCAACTGGATATCTACCACGATCATCATCACAGACCGTTGTGCGGACCATAACCCGTGAGGCCTTTCGTGGTCTTTACTTGGTCCACCAAAATATAGCTCCTCAAGCCTTGTTCACTGGAACTCCATCACGAACAGCACCATGATCTATTATGATGACCACGGTCCATCTGGTTGTCTATGGTCTTCACTTGGCCAAATCATAATTTCACTCCGTAATGACTGCACACTGGAAATCCATGATAATCCTTACCGCGGACCGTCGTAAGGATCACTACCCGTGAAAGATGTCATGATCTTTACTTGACCTTTGGTCTGCAAACTCCAAATCTCCCTGCCCACTACTTCATCATCACGAGCAACTTCACGGCTCGTCAGGAGGACCACGACCCATCTAGGGCTCTGTGGTCTTCACTTGGACATCAGAATCCCAAATTCCAGCTTGCATTTTCTTCTTTTCTTTTCTCTTTCACGTCCACCTGCTTTACCTATTGATATGAGGTCAAAATATATATTTTTTTATCATTATTGGCCTCCCATTTAGTATTTATATTTGTCCTTTTTGAGCATTAATTTGATGAATTGTGCTAAATTGTATATTTTATTTGTAGGATTAAATTGATGAAAAATTGGAGAAGTTTGAAGCTAAAACGAATTAAAGATGGAAACTTAAAAAAGAAAATCAAGCAGGCAGTTTAATGGAAATAAGTTAATATAATATTAAAATAATTTATAAGATCATAAGGAAAGAAGAACTTACCTGCTGGTCCACGTGTCAGGCAGCAACTTCAAAAGAAGTTACACTCACAAAATTGGAAGCTACACGCGGAAAAAAAAATCCAATTCCTTTTGGTTTTGGATTCCTAATTTAAGGTGGACTCAATTATTTTATTTAGGATTTCTATATCTATAAATAGGGCATGAAAATTTATTTTATAGGGGGGCGAAGAACCAAGAAATAATATACAATATGAATTTTCTTCTAGCTTAGGAACTTTGGAAGAGCCACCGTGAAGGCCGGAGAATTGTGGTTTATTCTTTCTTCACCTTTATTATTTATTTGTATTCGTGATTAATAAAAGATAGTTTAGCGATTGTTCTTAACATTTTATGATTAACACAAACATATTTATTTTAATAAATTTTGATTGTGTTGTTGAGATAATGAGTAGCTAAATTTCATAACTGGGGTTGTGGGAACAATGAGTGATTAAAAATGTATGAATAGTAACTAAGTAATTCTTGAATAGAGTTGTTGCATGCATTGAGAATTCTTTAGTTCAGAAGTCTTTTTAACGGTGACCAACGTTAGAACTCGCCTTGTTGCTACTTGTCGGACCAAGGAGGTAGTTAATAAGAAAAGAATTATCAACATAGATTTAGTGTGATACTATCTAATAGTGTAATGTCGATTTGTGCGAGGGTGAAAACTAAGCCATAAATCGATGTGATGTCTAATATGAGGTAAAGGTAAGTGTTAGTAAATTATACACTTGTAGCCGGACCAAGGTGCGGGGTGAAATTCTCTAGTTGTCGAACCAAGAAATTAGAGATACCTAACTTATCAGTTTGCATGTAATACACTAGAAAAGGATTACTATCATTAGGATTACCGCATTATGAGCTTATGGGGAACACATTCCTAGTTATTTCTAATAATCTGAATATAAATAAATACTTAGTTCAAAGCTATTTTTATTGTTTTTATTTTTTTCAATTTAAATCCCCCCATTTATGTATAACGACTATCGACTTAAATATTTTCTATTGACAATATTCTTCCATATTCTCGGTAGGATCGACCCCGACTGTTAGTTGGGTAAATATATTGGATATGATCGTTTATATTTATTTTCAAGAATGGCGCCGCCGCCGGGGAATGTGGCTTAGAAATTGTCTTTAGTACTTATTTTGACTTGTAGTCTTTTTTTTTTTTTTTTTTGTTTCTTAGGATTTTTTTAAAATTATTTTTTATATTATTATTATCATATTTCTTTTAATCTTCTTGAGATGTCATCTGAAATATGTAGTGATAAGTGTTCTTGCAATTCTAGCCTTTCTAATTTTATGGGTTCTTATAGGTTAATTTTTTTCTCAACAAGATAAGTTGTATGGGGACATGGAAGATTTGTTAATACTTTGCTATAAATCAATATGTAAGCGCAGTCGTGAATATGCCTTTAAATTTGATCTTTATTAATTAGATTGTGAGTTGAGTGCCAAGATTAAATCATATGACACCCAACAGTTTAGTAATAATTTGTATGAGGAAGAAAAAATACTTATAAGTCAACTTGAAGAGCTAAAAGTTGAGGGCCAATTGCTTGATCATACTTTTATTGATGTTGTCATTGTTGAGAAGAGTACACTAGAGTTATGTAATGAAGTAGATAATATTATTTTTAAAAACTCTAGTATGTGTAAATATGAGGGTGTAAATAATAATACAATTAATAAGTTAGGGCGCACTAGACCTTATTCCAACCATTTTTCCACATTATGTTTAGATGATGAAATATTAATCGAGTCATCTAAGCATATAGAAGAGTGTATGGGGGAGGAACAATGTGTCTATATTCTTGAATTTATTGTTCCAATATCGGAGAATTACATTCCTCACTTAGGATCCAAGAAGTGCATAATGCGAAATCTATTGCGTGAGACCTTTATTTTTATACCACCACCTCTTGAGCGTAATAGAAAAATTGATGTGAAATTAGGGGTGCAATTCATATCTTCAAAGTGGAAGAAAAAATAGTAAAATTGATGGTGTCGTGCCGAGACGTTAAATTAAGCGCTTATTGGGAGGCAACCCAATTAGTAGTGTAACTTCTTATTTTATTTTACTTTTTATTTTATTTTTTAGTATCACTTTTTTTTTCTTTTCTTTTTTTGTTTTTTTCTTTGCAGATAAGGGGAAGTCTGAGTACCCAAAGAAAAATTGAAGCGAGCGAACATGTTTGAGCTTAAATGTGGGGTGACTACCCTTGATGAAAATTAAGAGGACATAATACTAGCTAGGCCTAAAGGCCTCAGAGAGTTTTCCTAACCCTTGTTTTAAATTTTATTTAATACTTTGGGGACATAGCATCTTTTTAAGTGTGGGGTGGAGGATGGAATTTCTAGTTTTTATCGTTTTATTGAGTCTTTTCTTTTTTCAGGATGGGTTCCTTGGCTTTTGTTTACGGTTCTTCTCCTGAGGATAGTCCCTTTGAACCGAGTGTCTTTTATTTTAATTTTTTTAGGAATAATTTTTTTTAAAATTTTTTTTTTTGTTTTTTATTTGGAGAAAAAAGAAAAGACCATTTTGAGTTACGGGATACTTACTATTTGGGCCTAATTTTGAGTAGTAATTTCTTGTGAATGCTTGAATGCTAGTGAAATTGCAAATTTTTTGACATCTAGGTTCATGGTTGTGACTTTGTATATAGCTTATTTTATTTTGTAGTTTGTTATGATCATGTCTCTCTTAGAAGTGAGATTGATCCATCTTGATTTGATACTTGTGCCATGTGTGGTGAGATTTTGTTTATTTCATGTTATGCATCTTAGTCTAGAACTTGCCCTGCATGTTATTGAAGTGAAATAAAAAGTGATTCTTTGTTTAGGAGATGATAATAGGCTTTCTTTGATCTATATGGTAAATTTTAGCTTTTTCAGATATTTTATCACTAGTTAGCCCTTTTGAGCCTGTAACCTTTTGTTGGTAGCCATATTTTACCCTTGACTATTTTGTTGAATCCCTAATTTTTGCACCTTGCTTCCTTGAGCATTATAGCATAGACTTATTCTAATAATCAATTCTGAGAAAAAGGGATGGTTGAGTGAAAATGTAATTGATGATAGCTACAAAGTGCTTAAAAGTCCTCTTGAAAGAATGTGATATGAAAAAAAAGAATTTGACATGAAAAAAAAAAAGTTACCTTGATGATGGCCCTGGTCCTTCCAAGGACACCGTAAACCTTAACGCATGTAAAATACGTAAGTTGAGGGTGGCTATTATGAAGGAAAACTCAAAAACAAATTATTGAAACATTCTTGAGATGATGAGAATTACTTGTGAAATAATTGTTGAAGAGAGGGTTGAAAATAAAGAAAAGAAAATAATGGATGATCAAGTCTAAAATTGCAAAGTGCTTAAATAAGTGTAAGTCACTATTATATAGTTTTCCTACCCGTCCCGTAGCCTACATTACAACCCGTTAAAGTCCTATTTGATTCTATTCAAGCATGCTTAATTAGTGGAGATGTACATAATGGACAAGCATATGGTTCTTTGTGCATACATGTGAATTTTTTTTGTGAGTGTGAGAGTGTTCTTTGATGCTAAGTCTTTAATTTATATTCAATCTTTTGATTTGAGTGTGTGGACTATTTCTACTTGTGAGGGCACTTATTTCATGATAGATAGGTGATTTTATTAACTTTCTTTGATGAGGGTAGGTGAGCAAGCTTAAATTTGATTAGTTCAAAGTCCATTCTTGAGGTTAGGAGGTGAGTGGTTTGTTGTTTATTTGGTTGTCTTGCATAATGATTGAAAAGTCTACTTGATGTTTCGAAATTGGTATATGGCCTAATTGTTTGTATTTACCAAAGTGATGACATTGCTAGTATGATTTTTTTGGGATGAGCTGTAATGTTTGCTCGAGCACGAACAAAAGCTTATGTGTGGGGTATTGATGTGAGGTCAAAATACATATTTTTATCATTATTTAACTCCCATTTAGTATTTATATTAGTCATTTTTGAGCATTAATTTGATGGATTGTGCTAAATTATATATTTTATTTGTAGGATTAAATTAGTGGAAAATTGAAGAGGTTTGAAACTAAAACGAATAGAAAGTTGAATAAGAAAATAAAATAGGCAGCTTAATGGAAATAAGTTAATATAATATTAATATAATTTATATGCAAATAAGGAAAGAAGAACTTACCTGCTGGTCCACGTGTCAGGCGGCAACATCAAAAGAAGTTACACGCACAAAATTGGAAGCTACACGCGGAAAAAAAGGAATCCAATTCCTTTTGGTTTTGGATTCCTAATTTAAGGTGGACTCAATTATTTTATTTAGGGTTTCTATATCTATAAATAGGGCATGAAAAGTTATTCTTGAGGGGGGCGAAGAACCAAGAAACAATACACAATATAAATTTTCTTCTAGCTTAGGAACTTTGGAAGAGCCGCCGTGGAGGCCGGAGAATTGTGGTTTATTCTTTCTTCTCCTTTATTATTTATTTGTATTCATGATTAATAAAAGATAGTTTAGCTATTTTTCTTAACTTTTTATGATTAACACAAACATATTTATTTTAATAAATTTTGATTGTGTTGTTGAGATAATGAGTAGCTAAATTTCATAACTAGGGTTGTGGGAACCATGAGCGATTAACAACTTATGAATAGTAACTAAGTAATTCTTGAATAGTGTTGTTTCATGCATTGATAATTCTTTCGTTTTGAAGTCTTTTTAACGGTGGCCAACGTTAGAACTCGCCTTGTTGCTACTTGCCGGACCAAGGTTGTAGTTAATAAGAAAAGAATTATCAACATAGATTTAGTGTGACACTATCTAATAGTCTAATGTCGATTGGTGCGAGGGTGTAAACTACAATTACAGACATATACATAAGAATTTAAGTACAAAATTATGTTAAAAAGGACTGAACACTTACAAATACACCATATTAGATGAAGAAAAATCTAGCAAATATTGACAATAGATAGCGTGAATCTTGGTAGCACAGACCAATTTGGGACAAACAACTTGTCGAGGAAAATTAGGAACAAAGAACAAGATATAAGAACAACGAGGACTAAAGAAAGAAGAAGAATGGAAGTAGAAGTGAATTGAAGCCAGATCCCAAATAGTAAAAAGGGATACAGGTGGTCTCAGGAAAAGAAAAATTGTGTGCGGCAATTGAAGTGCAATACAGGTGTGAGGTCAAATAAAAATCATCAATTGTACAATCCACATAACTTTTTGTACAATATCCTATTGTTGTGTTTGTCCCTGCCTTTATTGCTAAAAGTACGGGTTATCCATGTTGATCGTACACACATTATTTTTAGTACAATAATGCAATGCAATGTAATGTTCTTCGTTGCTAAAAGTACGTTTTATATTGCTTTTTGTACAAAATATTTATAGTTGTGTTCGTCCTAGTCCTTATTGTTTTATAAAATAGGGTGATATATATATATATATAAAGAGAGATATATTGAACCATCTTTGACTTTTTTGTGCGTTCACTTTTCATAATTTTAACCCCTCAATAGAAATTGTGGTTACATGATGAGTCTGGGATTTTGACTCATTTAGGGATTTGTTTTGATAGTTTAAGTGTCCTCAAATGTCTAATTTATGCTCTAAACTGATGTTAAAGTGTTGATTTGCAGCTATTAAGACTAAGGAGCAAGACAATGACACTACCTGACAAAAAGGAGCAAACAAGCTGAAGAAGTGAAGAAATTAAAAGTGATCATGGTGATTGCCAAAACCACTTGGCGACTCACCGAGAGGCTCTTCAGCTCGCCCTAAGTTCCACCGTGCCAGCCCTGGTTAAGAACCAACTTAGTGATGGGAATGGGAAGTTGGCGGATCGTCGAGTGACTCCGCAATCGCAATCTTGATCGCCTAAAGTCATAGAACCTTGAAGAAAAATTGTCAATGCAAACCGGCGATGAATTGGAGTAAAGGGCGAATCACCGAATGGTTCGGCTAGGCGCGACGTACTTCGCCCAATGGTCTTTCAGGCCAAAAATTGGGTAACTATAAATTGAAATTTGAAATGAAATTTCAGTAGAGACTTTTCCAGTTCTGATTCCCTCGGTTCGAAATTTTGAGTTTTCTCTTAGTTTTTGAGTTTCCATTGTAAACTTTGAAATTTTGAAGCTTGATTTTGAGGATTTGCAAGCGGGTTTGGAATTCACTCATTTTAGACCATTGTAAAGACTTGGAAGCTTTTACCCAGCTGATGCTAATATAGTTGGTAATTGTTTCTCTATTTTTATGATGTGTAGCTAAAACCCCAATTTTTGGGCTGTGATCATGTGATTATTTGCTTAATTAGCTTATGGGTATTGTTGTGCAATGATTTAATTGTAGTTTTAATGTGAGTTTGATTGATAGCTGAGTAGTAATTTATGAATTATGGTTGCTAATACAATTCTAGCTTAGTGTTTTAGGCTTGCTCGAGAGAGAGGTTCTAAATCCAATGTTATAGATTGATGATTGTAGCGTGTGGGTCGTTGTGGGTTCGGCTCAAGAGAGTGAATCTTGATTGATTCCTGCCTATCTAGCTCTAAAGAGTAGGTAATTTAAGGTTTTGGGCTGTTTTGTAGTGTAAGCTTATTGAGGTTCGAGAGAACTCGCCAGAACTATAATAGTTGTTCAAGAGAAAACTGTTGCACTTATAGTCTAGCCTACCCATAATGATTCAGCAAATTATTATTAAATTTCAATTACCCATATGGAGTAATTAGCTTATAATCGATCTCATCCCGAGAATCCATCTTAATCTTGTTAAAACCCCTATTTTAGTAATTGTTTCAATTGTTAATTGAGAAACCAATCCCCATCTAACATTCGTTGTCAACCCTTTCTATTTAACCAAATGTTTTTGATAATTTCTATTCCTACAATCGATTAGATTATATTCATAACTTCATAATTGAATTTGAACTTGTACTGCTCCCTGTGGGTTCAACCCTAACCTTTCCTTAGGATTTATACTAGATTATGATCAACTATTCCTTGTATTGGATGATGTGTGGTTGAGCGTTTATCAAAAATGGCACCGCTGCCGGGGAGTGGTTTGTTTAGAATTCTATTATTGAAGTTAAATTGTAATATTCTTGTGTTGTAGTTGAATCGACTTACTTTGTCTCGTGTTTATATTGGTGTGTTTGAACAGAGGAAGAAATGAGCTTGAATGGGAGTAATGGTAGCCAAGTTGGCCACCAAGATGATATTGGGAATGTGAACAATGTGAATGACCCAATTCAATTGGGTGGTGTTGGTGCAATACGTCTACCTTCTGTTGAGGGGAATGTTGTCTTCCATGTCACTAGCACAATTCCTCTTAAAAATGAAAGGGCTATATGGAGGGCTAGCCCATGAGGATCCCTATGAGCATATCTGGAACTTCGTGGAGGTATGTGGTCCTTTATCATTCAACAACAAATCACAAGAATCATTACGTCTCCGATTGTTCCCATTCTCTTTGATAGCTAAAGCTACCAAATGGCTAGCTGATCTACCGAGGAACTCTATTACCACTTGGGATGAGCTTACCGCAGCATTCCATGTGAGATTCTTTCCCTAGTCAAAGATGATGCTGCTCAGATATAGTATCCAAGGTTTCAAACGCTTGGAAAGTGAACCAATCCACGAGACGTGGCTGAGATTTCATAAGTTGGTGCTTCAATGTCCGATTCACGGACTGTCAAACCACATATTGCTACAATACTTCAATAGGAGTCTTGACTCTGTGAACAAAGGTATTGCTAATCAACTTGTTCCCAGAGGTATAATGCAACAGCCCTATGAGGTAGCGTCTCAAATCCTTGATGGCATGACCATGATAAATAGAGCATGGTACACTTGTGAGGACTAAGTGTCTCCTCTCACTTTTAGAATGACGAAAGAGCAGATCGAGATGGATCAAGAGAGAGACCAAAACATGGCCAAAATGATGACCCAACTGCATATCTTGGCGAAAAATGTGATGGGTAGTGGTTTGAAGGGTATAAATGTTGTTGGTGTTGGTAGAGCGAACCCCGAAGAAGAATAATTCGAAGTGATGTACAATGAGGAAGTGAACTTCCTTGCAAATCAAGAAGGAAGATTTCGGTCAAACTATCCAAGAACGGGTGGAAACTTGAGTTGGAATAGAGATGATGGATGGGGAAATCGTGACAGATAATGGCATGATCGTAATGCAAATTCGAATAAAAGGGATGGTCCAAAGGAAAGATGTATCCCACGTCATGAATGCCAAAAGCCCAAAGTGCAAATAGCTGACCCGGAGAACTTTCGTATGAAAGAATGCTTGCACGCATTCTCAATAAGGTAGAAAGGTCGAACAAAGTGTTGAAAGAGAAGAAAGAGGACGTCTTAACTCTCAATCAGACGGTGACTTCTCACTCAGTCTCTATTAAACAGTCGGAGACGCAAATGGGTCAAATCTCGACTGATCTAAATTGAAGGCCAAAAGGAGTGTTGCCTAGTAACACAATGGCCAACCCCAAAAATGAAGTTTGACTTTGTATTCCCATTGTGCCACGACTTTAAATAAGGCGCTTCTTGGAAGGAAATCCATCTTTTTGATTTTTTCAAGTTTTCTTTTGAATAACGGATGTTGATTTTGCAAGTTGAAAAGTGTTGGAAAATGGGTAATATGTGAGCTAAAATTCCAATCAACGACATGCCAAACAGGTTGGCGTGCCCAATTTGGACCAGCGTTTGAACCACCCAACTTGATGGGGGATTCTGTAAAACTCAGGGAGCCAAAGCTCAGTCGGTGACTGACCGAACAGGTTAGCGGGTCCGACTTTGTCCGTCGTTTGAACCCCAAAATTGCTGGGAGTTTTTTAAAACTGGTAAGCCAAATGGGTTGGCTAGCACGACTTACTCCATTGACTCGGGGGCGAACTGAAAGGTTTTAAAAGGGCCAAACAGTTCTAAATTAAAAAATCCTTCATTTTCTCACCTTTTCAACTCCTATACTATCTCACTGATATTATCCTTTTAGTATTTTTGCATTTTTACCTTTGTTTCATTGGGAATCTTTACTCGGGATTAATTTTGGATTTTCTTTACCGCCTAGCTTTACAAATCCTTTTTCGGCATAAAGGTTGGTTTTCTGAACCACGAACGTTATTGTTGGTTGAAATCAAATGCAATTTTATGTTTTTTTGTTGATATATGTTGGTAATGTCGTATTTATCATCCTATTGTAGTTTGTTTGCCTAATCTTAAATGAAATTGTAATTAATCGGCCTTAAATCATGATTCTTGTGTCGTTGTTTGTTATAATTGAGTCTAAATGATTGGGTTGTGTTGATTATGTGTTAGGTCTAGCAGGGTGAAGTATGAGTCACCTCGTATAGAGCTAATTATTGTATTTTACCCAATTATGGGGCGGTTGATGTCATTCTTAAGAGCAAAATATGTTAATTGGCCAATTTTGGCAAAATTGAGGAAAGTTTGAGTACGCTGAGTGAATGGGTGTTATAGGTCATGCTTTAATTTCATAGCGTAAGTGTTTGATTTTGATTTCGGGGGCTGCAGACTTGATTTTGAAGTACGGGTTGAAAACTGGCACGTTGGGCCATTTGGCGAGCTGGGTCGAGCTCGCCGTAAGGTTCGGTGGTTCGCTAAATGTCCCTTGGATCGCCCTTAAATTCTCTAATTGTTGAGTTTTTGTTCTGTGACTTTCGGCGATAAGGCTGGGCTCGCCGAAAGTGCTTCCTGATCGCCCTTATGTGCCTCTATTTCTTTAATTACATTGTAACTTTTGGTGAGCTACATCTAGCTCACAGATTGGTGTGGTGATCATCGAATGACCCTAGACATGCCGACCAGCTTTGAATTGTTAAAAATTTTGTTCTGGAACTTTCGGCGAGCCCAACCTGGCTCGTCAAAGTGGTTCGGCGAGTCTTCCTTCAATAGTTTTTCTGAAAATTTTCTAACATTTTTCACATGGTTTTACAGGTATGGCTAGACCCAAGGTAGCAAGTAGAGACATACCGCTACGGAAGAGGGCGCTAGGAATCACCATTAATGAGGATGCAGTTGCGTCCCGAGCAAAGACAACTAAACTACCTCCAAAAGGAGGTAAAATAAAGGGCAAGGCACCCGTAGTGAGAGGGAATCTCATGATTTTTAGGCTTTTATCTCCGAGCCTGAGGATGACCAGTTATTACAGGCCTAGAGAGTTGAGTTACACTCAAAATCAATGAATGATCCTTCTAGGATCCTGGTGCCTCCGAAGCTTGCCCCTTCAACTTCTTCTCTAGCTGCAGCTCTAGCACAGTCTGTGGTCCCGGCGCCACCAGTACAGGGTCCTCCTCCCCAGTCAGTTACCCGACTAAAGGCCGATGGTGTGCTGGACAGATACCTTGAGGTGTGGAACATTATCAAGTTCCACAAGTTTGAAATTTTCACTAAAACCTGGGTCCCCTACATTCCCAATTGGGTATGGGAGTTGTATTCAGCTTATGGTGAGCTAGTGCAAAAAGGGAAGAACAAGGCTGGTATGTTCAAGCCGGTGGATTTTGTGATGGTTCGTGGCAAGAAAGCTAAATGCCACTGCTTAGATATTAATGTTGTCTTGGGCTGCTCATTGGACATCATGCACATGGACATCGACTTCGTCTAGAAGAAGACCTAGGAGCACCTTAAGGGGTGGTTGTTGATGAGTCCACAAATTGGACTCATTTAGGGCTATATTTTCATAGAAATTGTGTCCTCAAATGCTTATTTTATCTCAATATCTTATGAAAACCCTTAAGTTTTAGGTATTTGAAGTTAGAAGGAAAGCATGGACACTACGTCGCAAAAAGAATGAAAAGGCTGAAAAGATTGAACAAATGAAGGCCAAAGGACCGCCGAAAGGTCTTACTTCACCTTTTGTTCTAGTGTGCTGAGCCCTGAAGGAAAGGATCAAGTCGGCAAAAAAAAGGGAGCAGTTGGCGCATTGTCGAGCTGTTCCGCGAAGCATTACCATGTTGCCTAATGACCCAGAACACGAAGATGCTGAAAGCTGGTGCAAGACGACGATGAACTACACTATAAGGTGAATTGCCGAGTCGATCGGCGATTCTGACTAACGACATTGAATAATCCACTGCAACATAAATCTATGAAAGCTATAAATACTAGTTAGAGTTGTAGTTTTAAGAATCAAACAATCATTATAATTTTCATATGGAATAGCACTTTTTGATATTTTTTCTCTGAGTTTGAGAAGGTTTTGAAGCCTTGAAGAAGAAGGGATTTCATCTCCAAGGATTTGGACTTGGGTCTCTTGGATTCTTCATTCTTGGCCTGTAACAAGACTTAAATCTACATACCCATTTGAATGTAAGCTCATTTAGGTATAAATTTATATCTCTTGATGTGTGGCTAAAAACCCCAATTCTTGCGGTCTGATTTAACAAATATGGGTTAAGATTGTTGTTGGGTCTTGCTTGTTGATAGATTAGATGTAGTTTAATGGTGATTTCGTCTAGTAGTTGTGGATGAATTTAACAAATTTGTAGTTGCAAATACAAGTTTATTTTTGTGTTTTCGGCTTGCTCGGGAGAGAGGTCGAGAAACCAAAACTACTAGATTGATGGCCTAAGGAGTGGGTCGACATGAGGTTCAGCTTGAGAGAGTGAACCCTAGTCCCATATCCTAACACTCAGGTTGAGAGAGTGAGTGGGGTAAGGCATAGGCTGGTCTTCATGCGGCAAGTGGGTGTCCGAGAGAAACCCATTTGAAACGGGGTAAGTTGCGAGAGAGAGAATTTATTCCCACGTATAGCTTAGCCTAGTCACTATTACTCTATAAATTTTCTATCGAAAGCATCTACCCAATAATATAAATTAACCCGTATTCCGATCACATCCCAAGAATTCCCCTCTCATTCATAGATTTTCTTGTTATTTTTACTATTTTTGCTATACTTGTGACAAAACCCCCAAATCGATAATTGACACTTTTGTGTCCACCTTTGATTTACAATATTTTTATTCGTTAATGTCTTTAGCTTTGACTAGTTAGAACGAAATTTTATTTTCTATAAGTTCTCAAAACCACTCTCTTAGGACGATCCCAACCCTTGGTTGGGTTATTATACTCTTGCACAATCGTAGACACTTGCACTAGAAGTTATGTCCTTGATTACGTAAACATCAAAATGGCGCCGCTGCCGGGGAGTGGTGTTATTTGAGAATTTTTAGATTAGTAGAATTTTTGTTCTTCTTAGTTGTAGGTTACTTACCTAATTTTCAGTTTTGTTTTTAGTGTTTGTGTGTTTCAACAGCCATATGAGTGTGAACGGCGAATATAGCTGCCAAGCAGGCCATCCAGCGGGTTATGCTTTTCATCGAGACGATATTGATGATATCAATAATGTGTACAACCTTGCCCAAGTGGGTGATATGGGTGCAATTTGCATGCCACAAGCAGACGGAAGTGCAACATTTGAAATTACTAGCACAACGCTCCGTCTCATACATTCAAGAGGCTTATATGGAGGGTTGGAGCTGTAACATCCTGTATTATGCATATGCTTGTTCTATTCTTGTGATACTTGACATAGCCTTATAGTATAGGTGAGGGATCATGTTTCTTATATGATTAGCGTTGATCTAAAATAGATCTGAAGGTGATGTGATGCCTTGCACGTTTCAGCATGTGTACTGCAAGTTAACTCTAACGGAAGTATTTAAACTCGAGACAGTAAGGTGGTAATTGAGCTTAAAGTTCAAAGTTAAGTGCTAAGTTAAAGCAAAAGAGATTAATATTTAGAAAATAGAATAAAATAACCGAGCTACTTGCTTGACTTAATTAACCTGGTAGGTGACAAATAGGTGCATCACCTACTTTGACTTATTGACCAGCCCAAAGGACCAAGTAGGTGCATCACCTACTAAAACTCTTTTTTTGACCATGTAATTTGGCCAAGTGCACTACCACCTACTTGCATTAATCTGGCCCAAGTTGAGTAGAAGAAAGAGGGGAAAGTGGACAGCCAAGGCCCAGTAGTCTTAAGTCCAAAAAGTCCCAAGTGAAAAGTCCAAGTAGGTGGATCACCTACTTGCATTAATTATGGCCCAAATTGACAAGGATAGAGGGATAATTGGCAGTAAGGCCCAACAAATGTTGAATTCCCCAAAGGCCCAAGTTAAAAGGCCAAGTAGGTGGGTCACCTACTTGACAATATATGGCCCAAAATTGGCCAAGAAAGTCGGCCATTACACCTCCCTTTTAAAGGGATAACGATCAGATCTTTTGCTCCATTTTTAACTTGCAAAATTTTCAGATTTCTTAAGTTTCTCTCTTGGTTTCTCTTGGCTTCAATCAGCAGTCCTAAAACACCTTGGGGTTCTTGAGTATTGTCCCCCTTTTCAAGTAAAAGTTTGAAGGAGAGTTGCAGTTCTTGAAGTATAAGTTTAGAGGATAAATTTCCAGATACTAAGGCAAGACTACTGCCCATTCTAGCCTCTCTTTAAATACAGGTTTGGGGTGGATAATTTTGTATATATCTATCAAGAACTGATGAATGGTGATAAATCCTTGAGTCAATATTCTCCTATTATGCTGAAAGATTTTTAGGGATTGATAGTGGCTGCCTTATGTATATTGTTGTTGGGGGCAGTTTGGGTATCTTGGAAAAGGATGTATGAAGTTGTATTAATGTATAAAAGAAGGGTGTGGTGGTTCACCATTTGTGTAAGGGTTGTATGGGCCTACTTTTCGTCAAGTGTTTACCTACTATTTTTTTGAGGGCCTTAATGTGATTAGCTGCTTCCATCAGCTTAATCATGACTTATATTGTAGATTAGCACCCAAGAGGGGAGGCTGACTCGTGACAGTTGTATTGTCAGAGAATAAGGTATGTAGGGCTACTCGATTCCATATTCCTTGGCATGACATCTGATTCTTGTGATTAATATCAATAATTTAACTTTCTAAGTTCTTATCCTAGTAAAGGAAACATAGTGGCAGCGTATGATCTCCAAATAGCTAGCAATATTTTTCCCTCTCCTTAGTGTATAGAATTGCTTCATTATATGTTTACTACTCTATACTTGTGTAATTATCCTCCTATGTGCTAGTATAGAAATGGTATTTGCAAAATCAAGTTTGGTGAATCCTCGTCTTAGTCAGTTAAGGTCAATTGTGTCATTTAAGCTCACAAGTAATGCATTGATGTTACATAGTTCCTTATGTCATTGTTACTGCCTTGAAGTATTGTTTTGATGTCTTCTACTACTGGTCCGTAGTTCCAAATATAAAAAATGATTATGACCACCAAAACAACAATCTCAAAGATTAAAGAATCTAAGTGAAGCAATTTATATAATTAAGGGTGGCAGCTCAGGGGCGAAAGCCTAGCATGGGCCGATCCCAATTGGTATAGAAGGGTGGCAGCTCAGGGGCAAAAGCCTAGCATGGGACGATCCCAATTTGTGTAATTATGAGGACCGCATCCCAGGGGTTAAAATGCCTAGCATATGTCATCATCTTCTACCACTGATCAGCTGGTCATTTGTATCACATGTCTTATAAAGATCATAACACACAGAAAGGTAAAAACAAGAATGTAACATACACGATCCCATAAGAGTTAACAAAGATGATCTTCTGTTCTGATTTATGCACACATATATTGATACTTGGTTTCATTAGAACTCTTATTTTATATATGTTATTGCCTTACATATTCAGTACATTTTTTCATACTAACGTTCCTCGCGGGGGATGCTGCATTACATGCTGCCGGTACTCCAGCTAGTAGACCTCCTCAATAGGAGCAGACGACACTCAGCTACTTTTGGTGAGCTCCAGGTTGATTCAGAGCTTTATTGAGTCCTTGGTAGATTCATTTTGGGATTGTATCGTAGTTAAGGGTAAGGTGGGGTATGTCCCGACCTAATCTAAGGTTTTCTATCTTTAGAGGCTTTGTAGACTTATGTATATGGTTCAGTTGCGTCTTAATAGGTTGTGGCCTCAACGGACAAGTCTTGTATATAAGTTTTGGATCTACTTATGTTGGCTCGTATCACTGTATCCTATGTGAACTTGTCACAAGATTGTCATAGTTATATGCATAGTAAGCACAGGTTACGTGTTGGTTCTCTCGGGCCTTTAGGGCATCGGGTGCCTATCCATCTTAATGGGATTTGAGGCATGACAGGAGCATAAAGATTCATATGAACATACACGAAGCTTCATAGAAGTGTGCATTCATCTGTCATTGAAGAATCTATTGTAATAATGTATACGGCTGCGCCTATTTCCATTATCATTAACAAAGGAGGCCACTAAGTGGTTGATCGAGCTTCCAAAGAACTCCATCAAGTCATGGGAGGAGTTGGTTACGGCTTTTCATGAAAGATTCTTCCTTCCATTAAAGATGATGAAACTGAGAGACAACATACAAAATTTTAATCAAAATGAGGGCGAACCAATTCACGAATCATGGACACGGTTTAAGAGATTTTTGCAAAAATGTCCAATGCATGGACTGCCGAGTGAGTTATTGCTCCAATATTTTTACCGTAGTCTGGATTCGATTAATAAAGGGATAGTTGATCAGCTGGTACAAGAACGAATAATGTTACAATCATTTGAAGTAGCCTCATTTCTCCTAGATGGGATGACAAGCGTAAATCAAGCATGGTACACAAAAGATGACCAAGTTTCCCCACTGTGCTTCAGATTCATGCAAGAACAACTCGATAAAGAAAGAGAGAGGGACAAAAACATCAAAAAGATGTTTCTCAAATGGAAGTGATACACTAGCACATGAAGGGGACGTATGGAGTATTTTGAGTTGAGGAGGGTTCTTCATCCGATTACATAAGACCGAGGGAGAATCAAGGTTAGAACTCCACAAGATATGAGGAGGGTTTCCACCGACGTTATCAATAGTGGGGCGGAAATTAAGGTTGGAACCATTATAGGAGTGAAGAACAAAGGAGATATTGCCACGATTGGGCTGAGCAAGATGACCATAAGGAAGACCGTAGTTAATTGAGTGAAAGCCTGAAATAAAAAAGGAGTGCAGGTAGTCCTCAGGTGAATGACCTATTGTCACGCATACTTGATAAAGTTGAGGGCTCTGATAATTTTCTAAAAGGAATGAGAGATGACTTTTCATCACTAAACAGTAAAGTAAATTCTCATATTGATGCCATCAAAATACTAGAAGGTCAATTGAGTCTATTATTAGCACAATCAATATCCAGGTCACTGATGAAAGATAATGAAAGAGGGATGGTTGTGGTTACCCGTAGTGGAAAGATGGCAACATGGAATGTGATGGAGGATGAGGACCCTCGAATGCAGGAAGAGAGCCAGGGTATAAAGGAACGAGAATTGCCCATTCCACAAAACCTTGCCAAAGAATCACAAGAGGATGCAGAGTAACATGTTCAAGTTCCAAAAATCATGCACCCTTTACCCAAAATACCTCCACCATTCCCTCAACGTCTGTAAAAGAAGAATGGAGATGAGAAGTTCAAAAAAGTTTATCAGTATTCAAGAACTTATCAATTAACCTTCCTCTAGTGGAAGCATTGCTGGAAATGTCGGGATACGCCAAATTCATGAAAGAGCTGGTTACAAAGAAAAGGAGCTTGGAGTATTAAACGATTGAGGTGCCCCATAGTTGCAGCGCAATTATTGCAGATGAGTCAATCACTAAGAGAGAAGATCCTAGGGCATTCACAAGCCCATGCACAATTGGCATGTTCCAATTCGCTAAAGCTTTGTGCGATTTAGGAGCAAGCATTAACTTGATGCCTTATGCAATATACAAGCAACTTGGTTTAAGTGAACCAAAGCCAAGCACAATGAGACTCCTTATGGATGATTGATCAATCAAGCACCCAGTGGGGATACTCTATGACATATTGGTAAAAGTAGATCAGTTCATCTTTCAGGCTGATTTTGTGATTCTAGATTGTGAGACCGATGTTGATATTCCCATTATATTGGGAAGACCATTCTTAGCTACCGGGAGAGCATTGGTGGATGTCAAAAGAGGGAACTTGAAGTTCCGTGTGAACGATGTTGAGGTGACCTTCAATATCTATAAATCCATGAAGCAACCAAGTAATATCCATGTGGTGTCTACTGCGGATGTTATAGATGAAGCGGTGGAAACTGTGAGCCATTTAATGCGCAAGAATGAACCCCTTGAATCCGTACTTACCAATTATGATGAATTCGAAGTTCAAGGCTATAAGGAAGTGGTAGCTTCCTTATCAGGGTTAGGAATATATTCAAGGAATCCAATCAAGTTCGATATAGACCTGAAAAACAGAGAAAATCCTCCTGCAAAGCCATCAACAGAAGAACCACCAATTATGGAGTTAAAAGCCCTACCCTCTAATAAAAAATATGCCTTCTTAGGAACCAATAATACTTTTCCAGTGATTATTGCAGCCAGTTTGCTTGAAAGGCAAGTGAAATTGCTCAATGAAGTACTGTAGAAGCACATAAGCTATTGGATGGACAATAGCCGATATAGTAGGAATTCCTCCTGTCATCTGTACTCACAAGATTTGGCTTGACAGTGAATGTAAACTGAGTGTGGAGCATTAACGGAGATTGAATCCCCAAATGCAAGGGGTGGTGAAAAAGGAGATCATCAAGTGGCTAGATACATGATTAATCTACCATATTGCAGATAGTAAGTGGGTAAGTTCGGTGCAATGTGTGCCGAAAAAAGGAGGTATAACCATAGTCCCAAATGAAAAAGGAGAACTTGTGCCGACAAAACCAGTGACTGGGTGGAGAGTATGCATGGACTATCGGAAGCTTAACTCATGGACCGAAAAGGACCACTTCCCAATGCCCTTTATGGACCAGATACTTGATCGGTTATTAGAAAGGGGTGGTATTGCTTCTTAGATTGGTATTCCGGTTACAATCAAATCTCTATCATGCCGAAAGACCAAGAGAAAACCATTATTACCTTCCCTTAAGGAACATTTGCATTAAAAAGGATGCCATTTGGGTTGTTTAATGCCCCAGCAACATTCCAGCGTTGCATGTTGTTTATTTTTGTGGATATGGTCGAAGACTCTATGGAGGTATTCATGGATGACTTCTCAGTCGTAGGGTACACATTTGAGGAATGCTTGACACACTTAGGACAGGTGCTCCAAAGATGCGTGGATACGAATCTGGTTCTCAATTGGAAAAATGTCACTTTATGGTAAAGGAAGGTATCGTTCTTGGACACAAGGTGTCGCAAAAGGGGCTGGAGGTTGACAAGGTAAAAATTGAGGTCATTGAGCAATTACCTCCGCCAATTTCAATGAAAGTTGTTCACAGCTTCTTGGGACATACAGGTTTCTACCGAAGGTTCATTAAAGACTTCTCTAAGATTGCACATCCACTATGCAAACTCCTAGAGAAGGAAGTGAAGTTCTATTTTGATGATGTTTGTATGGCCGCATTTAATTTCTTGAAAGAAAAACTAGTATCCACCCCAACTATCATCAGTCCTGATTGGTCCGAATCTTTCGAAGTAATGTGTGATACTAGTTGTCTGGCATTGGGAGTAGTGTTGGGGAAAAAGCGTAACAAGCTATTTCACCCAATTTATTACGCAAGCAAAACTCTAAATAGTGCCCAGTGAAATATACAGTCACTGAACAAGAGTTGCTCGCAATGGTCTATGCATTTGAAAAGTTTCGGGCATATTTGTTAGGCACCAAAGTAATAGTACATACTGATCATGCTGCACTCTGCTACTTGATGTCGAAGAAAGATGCAAAACAAAGATTGATAAGGTGGGTATTACTATTACAAGAGTTCGATTTTGAGGTTAAGAATCGAAAAGGCTGCGAAAATCAAGTGGCGGACCACTTGTCGAGGTTGGAAGGAAGGGAAGATGTTGACCGTGAGGAAGACATAGACGATTCATTCCCTGACGAACATGTGTTTGATATATCTCTCAAACCTACACCGTGGTATGCAGATTTTGCAAATTACATTATGAGTAGATTGATGCTGAATGAGCTCACCTTTTACCAACAAAAGAGATTCATGTTCGATGTTACAAAGTACTTTTGGGATAAACCATACTTTTTTCGAGAATGTGATGACCATGTTATTAGGAGGTGTGTTCCAAAAGAAGAAGGGGTAGAGATTCTCCATGCTTGCCATGCATCTCCAATGGGAGGTCACCATAGTGGTATTTGAACTGCCGCTAAAATTCTCCCAAGTGGTTATTACTGGCCATCCCTATACAAGGATGCACAAGAATTTGCGAAAAAGTGTGCCCAATGTCAGTAGCAAGGCGGAGTATCTAGATGGTACGAGTTGCCTCTTACTCCTATTTTGGAAGTCGAGCTATTCGATGTGTGGGGAATCGATTACATGGGCCCATTTGTGAGCTCATTTGGAAATAAATACCTCTTGCTGGTTATGGAGTATGTCTCCAAATGGGTGAAAGCCATCACACTCCCAAACAACGAAGGAAAAAGTGTTTACCAATTTCTGAAACGCTGCAGCTTCGCAAGATTTGGCACTCCTAGGGCGATCATTAGTGATGGGGGGTCCCAGTTTTGCAATAGGTGGTTTTCAATGGTGCTGAGCAAATATGGGGTGAAACACAAAGTAGCAACTCCTTATCACCCTCAAACAAGTGGCCAAGTCGAAGTGTCAAATCGAGAAATCAAAAGCATCCTGGCGAAGACAGTAAATACCAAAAGAACTAACTGGTCCAAGAAACTCGATGATGCACTATAGGCATATCGGACCGCTTACAAAACACCTATCGGTATGTCTCCATATCAGTTGGTTTATGGTAAGGCTTGTCATTCGCCCGTCGAGCTAGAACACAAAGCATTGTGGGCATTGAAAGCTCTAAATTTAGATTGGTCCAAAACTTCAACGGAGAGGGTGGAGCAGTTGAATGAATTGGATGAATTTAGACTTAGATCGTATGAAAGTTCAGCCATCTACAAAGAAAAGATGAAGAAATGGCATGATGCTCGGATACTCAAGCGAGACTTCAAGGTAGGAGATTGGGTTTGGTTATACAACTCTCGACTTAGACTATTTCCTGAAAAGCTCAAATCCAAATGGTCTGGACCTTTTAAAGTAACGCGAGTGTTGACCAATGGTGCCATAGAAGTTGAAGATCAGGAAGGACCTCCATTTAAAGTGAATGGTCAACGTCTGAAATTATATTTCGGGGATTGTCAAGAAATTTCTTTGGTTGAAGTGGTGTATTTGGAAGACGCCTGAAGGCACTGTTGTGTCGTGCCACGACGTTAACTAAGGCGTTGTTTGGGAGGCAATCCAAATCCCCTTTAATTGCTTTATTATTTTTGTATAAAATAATAGTGTGTTGATTGTGCAGATGGAACTATGTAGAGTGAATGAACAGTGCAGATTGCCGAGCAATAGGTCCAATTGGCGAATCGCCGAACGGTTTGGTGACTCAGAATTAGACCGTCGTTAGACACTATACCATCTTGCATTGGAATCTGTAAAACTCGGCGATCACAAGAAATTATTAGCGAACCGCCGACCGAGTAGGCGATCCCGACAGAGACCGCCATTTGTTCCCCCAACTTAAACCAGAGGTCCTGGAAATTTCGGTAGAAAAGCTAAAAAGTCGGCTTTTTGCCAAGTGAGTAGGCTCTGTACTAATTTCTCCGAGTGGGCAAGAACTGCACGGTTTTTGCAAGCCAAAGGTTTAAAAGTTTCAACTTCATTCACTAAGTTATCTTTCCAAACTCACACTTGCACTCCATTTTCTATATTTCTTACACTTTTAGAGAATTTTAGTATTTGAATTGTGCTCGAACTTGGATTACATTGCCGCCTAACATTTCGATCATCTCCTTAGCAACACAAAAGGTTAGTTCTCTATGCCCCATTTTTAATTTATCATAAAATATACACAGTTGCAATAGCATGATCTGGTTGAAGTTCCTACCTTAATTGTGTTGGTGCATGCTTTGATTTTGTTTTCGGGGGTTGCCGGGTTGATTTTGAGAAGTTGGGTCAAAAGTAGGCACGTTGGGAACCGCCTAATTACCCCATCTCGCTCTTATTATCATGCTTAGTTGTTGTGGCATCTGTAACTTTCGACGAGAAGTATGAGATCGCCAAGAGCACTCGGCGACTCGCTAAAAGTCTTCTTATCCGCCCTTTTTCTACACCCCTAATTCCTTCCGCACTATGACCTTCAGCTGATTGCATGTGTCTCGCCAAATGGACTATCTAGTCTTTCTGCAGCTGAATGTCTTTGTTTTGGTTGTCAAATATGTTCTAACATTATCTCAAGACTTTGCAGACATAACCAGACCAAAAGTTGCAGGAAGAAATATGCCACCCAGACACATAAGAGCACAACAGTTCAGAAGAACTAAAAAAGCAACAACAAGACAGCTAGTTCGATGAGGAGGATTCCCATCGACCTAATGACCCTTCGTGGGCTCGAGGGTTTAGCAATGCGACACACGCCTTTTTGGTAGCTCATGACTTGGACAATCTTAGTAAGTCAACTGCCGCTAAATCTTCTGAAGAAGCTCTAGGAGCCATTATCATATTTCAGGCTGATACATCGGGCACTGATGCCCAGATAGATGGGGTGATTGTATAGACAGGATCCCCTCTTTACCTCCCTCTCTATTTTATCATATTTTTACTGGTGATGCTTTTATTGCATTTGAGGACAAATACTTTTTAATTGTGGTGGGGTGAGGCCCACACCTTTTGTCTTGATAGTTTCGTTTTGTGTATATATTTGGGTTGCTCTGCTTTAAAATTGTGTTTTATCTGTTTTTGTGGATGTTTGAGCTTGTGGCTCCTTTTGTTTAAATTGTAAAATGATTTTGACCCCTTCCAAAATTTTTGAATTTTTCATACATTTTTGCCGCCCCTCATGTGTGACTATGGCTATTCTTTTGCAAAAGCTTAAGTCTCGGTTCCGATCAATACCAATGACTTAAATAGTGCTCTCAATCGAACGAACATGAATGTAGGGCTACGATGAGGCCAAATGAAGTTACATAGACAATATGTGAATTCGTTGCATCTCGTTATGACTAGCCTTGTATCAAATTGATTCTCGTGTGATGACCGTTGCACACTAGCAAAAGTGTGGAGTCTTGTTTGGCTTTAGTGTCAATGCCTTGTGTGATGAGTTTACTTTGAACCATGCATGATAAATCCTAGAATTTGCCACGTTGGTCCGATCAACTAAGCGATGCTATCTCTTGATATGATCTTAGGTAACTTTTAAGAGTGTGAGCAAATTTGACATATACATTTTTTGTGACCTACCCTGTGAGCGTGTGAACCTCTCTTGAACACCCCTTGAACCTTAACCTTCTTTGGAAGAAACTTGATGAACACTAAACCATTGCCTATAATGTCAAAAAAATTAATTGTGACGTTTTATATTAGCACCAAGTAAATGTCATAAATAAACTTTTATGAATATTAATCTAAATGTTACAAATTTAAATTGATGTTTAATAAATGTCACAAATTTATTCTCCAAATTTACCTTAATGCCACAAATAAATTTCATTAATTCCTATTGGTAATTTTTCTAAATGTCCCAAAAAAAAATGTCTAAAATTTATTATGAACATTTAGCTTAATGTTGCAAAATGATGTCATAAAATAATTTTTGAAATTTATCAAAATGTCAAAAATAAATGTCTTAAATATATTATTGACATTTACCTAAATGTCATAAAATAAATTTCATAAATGCTTAACGAAATTAGGTAAATGTTGAAAATTTCCCGACACTTAAATATACAACATTTGATCCAAATGTAAATTAAATATTGATAAATTAATTTATAACATTTAAACAGGTAAGTATGACATTTATATAATGTCATCGTATCCCAATTTTCCTGTTGTGTCACTTCCATAAATTTGAGTAGCCCAAAGGGTGAACTCATTGAAGCTTCGCATAGTGGATTTGGTGAGTCACCGACATGGATTGCACATCGCCTATTTTCTCTCTTCCGTCCTGCACAAGTGACACATTATTGAAAACCACTAAAACTTGGGCTTCCTCTCAAGAAGCACTTAATTTAACATTGCGGCACGACAAGGACATTCTTATCACACATCATCCCAGTACACCACTTCAAGAACTCTCACATCATGACCTTCCCAAAAATAGACTTGCAACTGTTGACCATTAACTATGAATTTTATAGGCGGAATGACCTGAAAGACCCTTATACTTGATTCCATTTATCACCTAGAACCTTCCACTCACGACTTTGCCAACCGAACACTTAAAGCTATTAAAATACACTATTTTAAACCCCTTTGACTGTTGACTAAGCTTATGTGGTGTTTTTTTGCTGAATCAGATCAAGAGAGTGGTTACACAAGTTTAAAAGCAAGTGAAGACAACTATTTAATTATTATTTTAAAAAAAAATATAACAATTTAAAAAAAAATTAAAAAAAAAACCCTTTCCCAATATGTTGTATGTTTCTTCTTCTTCCTCCTCATAATATCACCCAACCCCCACCATCACCATACACACATCTTCTTCAATCTTCTTCAATACTCTTACCCACAATTCTTCCTCTTCTCATATGCTACCTATCATTTGAGAGTTCTATAATGATTGAGAAAAAGATATTTATTTAGATTTGGGTAAAAAAGAGGGGAGAAAAAGAGGTTCTAAATTGTGAAATAGGTGCGGATTTTAGATGGGGTTTTGAAAGACATGTTTGATATTCTTTCTAAATGTAAGACAATTTTATTGAGAGCATTTTTGAAGAGTTTTCTATAATGACCCATTTTGGTCTCCTTCTCTTCTTTCTCTCTTCCTCCATTTGAGTCACTTTATTTCTCATCACCATTAAAATAGCAAAATTTATAATAAAAAACATAACAAAGTTTTGCTTATCTCTAATTCCTCTTCAACGTAAAAAATTCACTAGGAAAGAAAAAAATGAATGATTAGTAGCAAAAGAGATGGAAAATATGGGAAGAGAAGAAAAATGGAAAGGAATCAAGAAAGAAAGGATTTTGGAGATTAGTTTGAGATTTCTTTTAAAAAAATATTGTTTGTAATAAAAAAAAATGATGTGGCAATATATTTTTGATGTGGATAGTGAGGGATTATCCACATCAGCATGATTGGGAGACACACATGATTAGAGGGATTTAAAATACTGTGTTTTCATAACTCTAAGTGTTCAATTGGCAAAATCGTGAGTAGAAGGGTCCAGGTGACAAATGGAGTCAAGTATAACGGTCTTCCAGGTGATTCCGTCAATTTTATACCCTTGATATCTTCAATTTCAATTGCTCCATTTTGAAACACCCTAGTAGCCTTATACGGACCAGTTCACTTTAATTTTAGCATACCCAAAAATCGTTTCCACCTTAAATTGAATAGGAGAACTAGCTCCTCTACCCGAAATTCCAAGTGTAGGATATTGCAGTCATTCCAATGTTTCATTTTCTCCTTATAGTGTGGAACTCTCATATGCTTTCAACCAAAATTCATCTAATTCAAGTAGTTGATCAACATGATTCCTTGAGGTCTTCTCTAAATTTAATTTCACCTTCTTCAATGCCTACAAGACTTTGTACTATAATTCAATAGGCAAGTGACAGGCCTTCCCCAACACTAACCGGTATGGTGACATGCCAGTGGGTCTTGAAAGTATTTCAATAGGCCCAAAGTGCACCGTCAAACTTGCTTGACCAATTGGTTCGGTTTACATTCACTGTTTTGGCCAAATTATTATTTATTTCCCGGTTAGACACTTCGAATTGCCCACTTGATTGTGTGTGATATGGCGTGCCAACCTTGTGCTTTAACCCATACTTAGATACAAGTACTTCACATTGGTGATTAGTAAAATGGGTACCACCAACACTTATAATGGGACTTGGGTACCAAATCTTGTGAAAATATACTTCTTGAGACACTTTGTGACACTCCTCCCTTCCTTGTTAGGCAACTCCACGGCCTCTACCCATTTTGACACATAATCCACTACCACTAGGATATACCTATTCCTGAATAAGCTAGGAAAGGGTTCCATAAAATCAACTCCCCATACATTCAACAACTTAACTTCGAGGATATGTGAAATAGGCCACTCAAGTCATTTTGAAATACACCATTGCATATGACATTGCACACAAATTTTGTAAAAGCCATGAGCATTTCAATATACCATAGGCCAATAATAACCACATTTCAATACCTTAGATATTGTACGAATACCTTCCTGATGCCCACCTATGGGTGAAGTATGGAAGCCTCAAGGATGGCCCTCGCCTCTTATCAATGTACACAACGCTGGATAACATGATCGGAAAATTCCCTAAAATTGTAAGGGTTATACGAACTATACTTTTTAATATCAAATAAGAATTTTTTCATTTGGTAGTTGTTCAGTCTCTCAGTCAACAATCCACACAATATAATATAGGCATAATCAGCATAGATGGTGTAAATGTATGGGGCATCATCATCACTGACTCTTCGGGGAACGTATCATCAATGCCTTTACCCTGAGCCAATGGAGAACTTGATTCAAGGCTTGATATGTGGTCAACAACTTTATTTTCACAACCCTTCCTATCACGAAGAAGTAGCACCCAATGAATAAACCTAGGCTTGGCCTCCATCTTTGCCATCAAGTACATGAGTGTTGCATTATCAGTGTGCACTACATCCTTGGTGCCCAATACGTATGCTCTAAATTTCTCAAACCCATACACGACAGCTAGCAACTCTTTTTCCGTCAGGGTGCAATTCTTTTGTGCGCAATCTAAAGTCTTGCTTGCATAATATATGGAATAAAAAAATTCTTACGCTTCCAAGAACAGTGCAAAGCGCTAATCCACATTATTTTAAATTGAAGAATCAAATCGTGGGCAATTATGATCGTGGCTGAAACAAGTTTTTCTTTGAGGATCACAAAAGGTATGAACCAAGCAACATCGAACTCAAAAGCACTCTCATTTTCAAGTATCCAACATAATGGGATAGCAACTTTTGAGAAGTCATTTACAAATCTTTCTTAGAGACCATCATAGCCTAGAAAACTTCGCTCCCCCTTTACCAAGTTTAGAGGAAGAAACTTGGCAACGACATCAACGAAGACTTGATCCACCTCAATTAAATTTGTAATGATTTTGTGTCCAAGGACGATGCCTTCCTATACTATTAAATGAAATTTTCCCCAATTTAGAATAAAGTTTGATTCTACACATCGCTTCAACACCATCTCCAAAAGATGGAGACATTATTCAAATTAATCACCGATCAATGAAAACTCATCCATGAAAACTTTCATACATTCTCCCACCATTATAGCATGCACCTTTGGAAGGTAGAGGGAGCATTGCACAATCCAGAGGGCATTCACTTGAAACAAAACGTCCCATAAGGACAAGTGAAGGTTATTTTTTCTTGATCTTCTAGTGCTATGGATACTTTATTATTAGCAGAATACCCATAAAAGAAAAAATACCACCATTTTCCCACTAATTGATCAAGCATTTCATCAATGAAGGGCATAGGAGAGTGGTCTTTCTTTGTCAAAAAGTTTAGCTTGCGGTAATCGATATATACTCGCTAGCCGCTCATGGGCCGAGTAGACACAAAATCAGCCTTTTCATTTGAAACTACCCTCATGATACCCTTCTTAGAAACACATTGACCCAGACTCACCCATAGGCTGTCCACAATTGGAAAATTTACTCTAGTATCCCACAATTTAATTATTTCTTTCTTCCCAACTTCTTGAATCAGAGGATTTAACCTTTATTTGTGCTCAATGATTGGCTTATACCCATTGGGTTAGTTGTATTTTAAGAGTACACAGCCCAGAGAAATTCCCAAAATGTAACCAATTGACCAGCCCAATGTTTTAATATGTTCTTTCAATACCTTTATCAAAAACCCTTCCTGCCATGTTTCGAGGTCATTTGCAATAACAACCGACAATGTATTGTCGGCTCCCAAGAAGATATATCTTAGATGAGCACGGAGTACTTTAAACTACAATTTCAGAAGCTCTAAGATGGATGGGTTGGCTAGTGGTGCCACTTCACATGACAAGCCAATGTCTATTTATTTTTTTTGGATTTGAAGTGTATCACCTTGCACCAACAAGAGCAGTGACCACTTTATCATAGTCTGTCATTTTTTCTTATCGTAATTGAGTAACACGACTGCCAAAGATTCTCCACTTTATGCCACCTCACTAATACTAGCCACAACAACATCAGTTTTAGCCACGTGTGGCACCACATCCATGTCACTTGGATACTTCACTGACTTGTAAATATTGAAACTAACCTCTTCTTCATTAACCTGAATATCAACTCACCCCCTCAACATCAACTAATGTTTTTTTGGTAGTGAAGATTGGCTGTCCAAGTTTAACGGGAATCTCAATATCAATCACACAATATAATATCACAAGTTTAATCAAGAAAATGAACTTTTAACTTACAAGAACATCATACACTTTCCCAACCAGTCTTTTTATTGAATGATCAGCCATCAACAATCTCATATTTATCGGCTTGATCTCTTGCAGCCAATGTTTGTTCAGGACCTTTAATGACATCAAGTTTATACTCACCCCAAGATCGCATAACCCTTTAGCAAATCTGCACACACCAATGGTACCTGAGATAGTGAAGGTTGCAGATTCCTCCATCTTCATAATGTCATTCTTTTTCAAAATGGCACAAGATTGGGACAACTCAATCATTTCACAATCAACCAATCTTCTATTCATGACAACTCCTCCATAAAACTGGCATACCCAGGAATTTCAACCAACACGTCTAGAAATCGAATATTGATTCACAAGTCTTTGACTGCCTCCAAAAATTACATCAATTTTGCATTGTCATATCTTCCTCAACCGTTGAGGAAAATTAAAGGTGATTTTATCAGAGTTGTAACAATTAGGGCCATAGCATTATCATGATTCTTGCCTGATTATTGATCATTTTCCTCATATTTCGCTATTGGAGCTTCAACTTGGTGCAATGGATCTTTATCAACAACCACACTCTTTTTATCATGATCATTATTTACCGGTGCATTATGTAGTATTTTTCTGCTTCTAGTTACTATAACCTGTTGGGATATATACTATTAATTATATGTTTAGATATAATATTTATTATAGAATAAAAATTTATTCAGTTTTCATTACAGTTTTAATAGATAGTATATTCATTTATTGTGTTTTCTACTTATATAGTAGATGATTTAATATATAGAGTTTTATCTTATACATGAAGGATTAAATCACTGAATCTTATAAGTATAATGTGTTTTGTTCACAATCAAAGATAGAAATTGGAAATTTCATTGGTGGGATTATAGGAAAATATTATAAATAATTTATCTTGATTATAGGAACGGTATAGTTCCAGCTTCTTGTACTAGTGCATTTTCTATGTGTTGAACAAGGTTGAATACTGTCACGCCCCGAGGATACCCACAAGACATAATCAAGGGACCTAGGATCACGAGTGACCCCAAGGTAACCTTGAGCTGGCATAACATAAGCATACTTAAACAAATACAAAGCAGAAGCTAAAAACATGACATAACTAAATGATGGGAAATACACCATCTAAGTCTGAATATATATAAAACTGGAATAGAGTTTATAACACTAAACTATAACTCAAATACCAAAGCTGAATCTATATATCTCTGAAATTAGCCTGTAACTTACTAGAGATGCTGGGACATGCCCCCAGCTAACTTTAGCATATATTGAAAACTGAAAGGAAAAGACTAAATATAGACACATGTCTATTGTCCTCGAAATATGAGGACTCACCACTTAAGCTGCTGAAATAGAGATCAGGAGCCGATCTATGTCTGATATTGGTGCTGAGTACCTGAACCTACATCACGAGAAGATGTAGCAGAGACTATGTGTCGGTACTTGAAAGGTACTGAGCATGCAGGATAGGATAAAGCTGAATAATATATACATAACTGAAATAAAGCGTACAAAGCAATGATACAATCTGAACATGATGGATATACTAAAATATAATGAAAAGAACTGAACTAAATGCAATAACCAAGTACATAACATGTTGAAACTGAATACTGAAATGTAATTGGAACCTGCACAAATGCACTAGAATATCACTATGGGAGCTACTAATAATCGACATAAAACCGCATGAGTTAAATGTGGATTACGATGTATACACCCCATTGAGAGGACCCAATATACCTTTCCAAGGGTATAGATGGATGACTAGAGTGATCACTAAATCTAATACCCATAGAGGGGACTTACAATCCTACGAGGGCATGTAGCTCTAGGACTATGAGGGTGAATGACCCTATTTTAACTCAGTATTAAGTCTAATCCCAACTGAATGTATAAAACTACAACACAACTGAAATAACTTGATAGCTCCAAATAATGACATACTAACTGAAAATGCAACATTAAGCACTGATAATGAATAATTTGAAATTGATGCACGTATATCTGTATAAACTGGACTAGCAAGTATAATTCATGAACTAAACAAATCAACATATCTAGGGTTCTTAATTTCATTCATGAATTAAGCAACACAGTTACAAAAATGTAATATTTTGACCAGGATTCATCTTAAAACTAAATCACAACAATATTTTGAAGTTCTAGAAACCCTAAGTCTAAACAATATGAAGGGAATCAAGAATCTAACTGTATTCTACGGACCTAATGGGTCAAAGGAACCCACTAGGGAAATCCCTCATACCTGGTGACGAATTTCACAAAGAAATCTTTCGATTCAGGTGATGAAACTAAGGAAAAACTGATGCGTTCTTGGATAGGGGTTTGGTCGAATCTTTCTCCTCTCTTGCTTTGAGTTTGCTAAATATTGGTGAATGAATCACTTAGGGTAGATTATAATAAAGTTACTATGCTAAAACTAACCAAAACCACGTAGTGTAGGGGTAAAATGATGTAGTTTAGGGGTCCAATGCATAGGGAAAAGGCAAAACGACCTTTTACTTAGATCTGTCGGGGGTCACCGACGGCCAGACCGATGGACCCTCGAAAGACCGACGGTCCATCCTGGAAAGTTCCAACTGGTGTTATGAGAGTTAAAATTTGAGGGGCTCACCTATGGCCCTAGACCACGGACCGTGGTCTCACCTATTGACCGTAGGTCTTAATGTAGGCTAACCCTTAGATGCATTTTTTGGGTGTTGTGGGGGAGGCGTAGGTGGCCAACCACGGACCCCACCCACAGTCTGTGGGTCCCCCTACGGTCCGTAGGTGGCACATGTCGATGGCACCTGCAACTTCTGAAATGACTGATGGTTTGTCTTTCTATGATAGGGGGTGTTACATTATTTCCCCCTTGGGAACATTTATCCTCGAATGAAGACTAAACTAGCTGAATATGGAGGGGAATAGCTGCAAACCCTACTAAACTATGTTCCTAAACATGCGAATACGCTGAAAATGCAAGTATAACTGAAGGAACAATATACTAAGACTAAATCTATGCAAGAGTAACTGAAAGACTAGGGAAGAATTATTACCTCAAGCGTGAATGGAATCAGAAGGAAAGAGATGAGGATACTTGGCCTTCATGGATGCTTTTGCTACCCAAGTAGCTCCATCAATGGACTGACTCCTCCACGAAACCTTAATTGAAGCGATTTCTTTGTTTCTTAACCTTCGTACCCGACGAACAAGAATTTCAATTGGCAAATCTTTATAATTGAAGTTATCCTTCAAAGCGACATATCCTAAAGGTACTATAGATGCTGGATTACCCACTAACTTCTTCAACAATGAAATGTGAAAGACTAGATGGACTGCTGCTAGTTCTACTGACAACTCTAACTCATAAGCCAATTTACCAATCCTTTTCAGAATCTTGTAAGGGCCTACATATCTATGACTGAGTTTCCTTTCTTGCCAAATATCATCACCCCTTTCATAGCTGACACATTCAAGAAAACCCAATCATCAATTTCAAACTCAAATTCCCTTCTCCTTAAATCTGCATAGGACTTCTGGCAGCTCTGGGTTGTCTTAAGTCTATCTCTAATAAACTGAACTTTTAGCATAACATCATGCAACCGAATCTGGCCCAATCAATGTTGCTTCACCTACATCAAACCAACAAATTGGAGATACACATCTACGCTCATACAATGCCTCAAAAGGGGCCATTTGAATGCTAGAAGTGTAGCTATTATTGTAGGAGAACTCTATAAAATAAAGGTGATCATCCCAACTACATTTGAAGTCGATCATACAAGTTCTCAACATGTTCTCTAAGGTCTGATTAGTACGCTCTGCCTGACCATCCGTCTGTTGGTGAAATGTTATGCTAAGATTAACTTATGTACCAAGACCTTTCTGAAACGACTTCTAGAAATGAGAGGTAAACTGAGGACCTCTATTTGAGATGATAGACAAAGGAACCCCATGCAACCTAACTATCTTATTAATGTAAAGGTTGACGTAGTCCTTCACCGTATATTTAGTTTTAACTACCAAAAAGTGAGCGGACTTAATAACTCGGTCTACTATCACCCAAATGGAGTCATGATGTTTGCGAGTACGAAGTAAAACCTGTAATGAAGTACATATTTTTCACTTTCCACTTCCATGTAGGAATGTTGATGTCTTGAGTCATACCTCCTGGTTTTTGATGTTTTACCTTCACTTGTTGACAATTAAGGCACTTAGCCACATAATCTGATATATCCCACTTCATGGCATTCCACTAAAAGATTTCCCACAGATAACGGTACATCATAGTGGTACCTGGATGTATAGAATACCTGCAGTTATGGGCTTCTTTAAGGATCTGCTATCCTAACTCATCAGCCTTAGGAACACATAAACGACCCTGGTAGCGAAGCACACTATCTCCCCCTTGGGTGAAAACCTTAACCTTCTGCTGATGAACGGCACCCTTCAGTTCAAGCAATAGAGAATCACTCTCTTGTTTTTCCTTAACCCCCACTTCCAATGAAGATTCTGACCTATCTGAACTATTACACCACCATCTGATATGTTCATAAGGCAAACTCCTAAGTGAGCAAGTCGATGAACATCTTTTACTAATTCCTTTCTTCCTTCCTCAACATGTTCTATGCTACCCATAGATAGTCTAGTAAGAGCGTCAGCTGCTACATTATCCTTAGAAGGATGGTAGAGCACATTCATATCATAGTCCTTGAGGAATACAAGCCATCTCCACTGAAGTAGATTCAACTCTTTTTGGGTGAAAACATACTGAAGGCTTTTATGGTCTGTGAACACATATATATGAACACCAGACATGTAATACTTCTAAATCTTTAGGGAAAATACTACAGCTGCAAGCTTGAGGTCATGAGTCGGATAGTTCTTCACATGCCTCCTAAGCTGTCTAGAAGCATAAGCTATAACCTTACCTCGCTGCATCAACACACAACTTAGGCCGACTCTGGATGCATCACAATATATTACATAACCGTCTGAACCCTCTGGTAGAGTAAAAACAGGAGATGTTGTCAATTTAGTTATCAGTTCTGCAAAGCTTTCCTCACACTCATCTGACCACTGCAACTTAACCTTTTTCTGAGTCAACTTAGTCAATGGAGAAGCTATGTGTAACACCCCGAAAACTAGTAGGCTAAAGTAGAGCTTGACGTTAGGATTAAAATAGTAAACGTACCTCCCCATACCTAAAAATGTAGGGTTACGTGGTAGAACGTCAAGGTACGACCCCCAAGGACCAACCATGGGTCCCACGGAGGGCACCCACGCCTCGTGGGAGACGGGCGTACGTCAAGCCTGAAAAAATTAGTCTCTGAACCTCCACTCAACTTCACCAGCACTGGCCGTAGGTCCAACCATAGTCCATCAATGGTGGGGCATGGGTGGGCCTCGAAACTACTTTTTGGCAGTTACGCTTAGGTGCATTTTCGGGTTTTCCGATTTTAAATAATATTTAGTGACATCATTTTATACTAAATTAGACTAACTATATAAGGTTTTAAGTCACCAAATTTATGTCATTTTCCTCATAATTCCAAAATTCCAAATGAAAACCTACTTTTCCCCAAAATCCTCTCTCTAGAACTTCAAGGAAGAAGAAAAAGGAAGTTAAAGATAGGGTTGAAGAAACAAGCTTTTCTACTCAAATTCATTGGATTTCATCACTAAGGTATGGTAGATCTTCATCCATCGATAGAATTCATCCATGGAGCCCCTTCAAAACCCCCAATTTCAAAGCTAGAAATCCCAAAAGTTAGGGTTTGACTTAACTATCATGGGTTCCTTTCACAAACGTTTCTAATGATTGATTTATGATATATTATGTATCAATTGATGATTTCCTATATTTTTTATGTTGAATTTCCCCTCAAGAACCCATGAAACCCTCATATTACTCAATTATGACCATGTGATGTGGGTTGATTGTAGAAGAATGTTATGAGATTATGCTTATAGTAATGAGCTAGTTGAATTATGTTACTATCCATGTCTAATGTATTAATTTTAGATATGTTGATGAAATATGATCTGTGGTCCTTGAAGGGCAAGGTAGGAGAATTATGCATGATTATGAGACTTTTGTACATACTTTAAAAACACTTTGAGAGTAAAGTGATTATGATTATGATCTAGTAGTTGTGTTGTTTGAAGATATCCTTATATGCACACCTATGTATGATTATGACATAATGTAAAAGGTTTCTCTCAATATGATGATTCTAAGGTTGAAAGGCTATTCTCACCTATTGAATCTATGAGTTATAGTATGAATCATGTTGGATTGAGTGTCAAGAGATTCTTCCATGAATAAGAATCAAAGTTAAGACTTACTATTTAATAAATTGGAATTTATGCTTAGCACCGAGTGGATATGAATATTTGATGGAAGCTTCTACCTTAGTTGAGTCCGACTTTCCAAATGGGTTCCTTTTACCTTAGTTTAGTCCGGGTTCCCAAAGTATGTATCTCATGAGATGGAAACCTTCTACCATAGTTGAGTCTGGGTTTCCAGTAGTAATCTCCTTATCCCTTAACCTATGTGCCCTCATAGGTTATTTTGCTAGTGAATCCACCTAAGCTATGAGTATGGTTATACCTTAGGCAAGTAGAACAACCCATTTTCGGTGTGGGGTAGACACTGCATTCAACATTAAGCTAACATGGTCTATGTCAGTTAAGGTTTATTCCCCATTAGGATAGTATGAACAAGATTATGAATTATGAACTATAGTTACTCAAGCAGATTTACATAGTATGGGTGGGATTATGTAATCTTATTCATGCATTGCACAAGTAGGATTTGAGGGTATTTATGATATGTTTCATCTTATGATGTGATGATTTATGAGTTGATTATGCTTATGACATGCTTTTGAACTATCTTCAAAATGATGTTTTAACTTAGTAAATTCCATGCATTCAACTAAAATGTCCTTTTAGCATGTTTTAAATATTTTTATTCATGGCTATCATTCGTAGTGCATTTTTGTACTAACCCATTTTTTCTACATACTCCACAAGTGTAGGGTCCGGTTATTAAGGTTATCTTCATTTGGTCAAAGCTTCGATTTGACTATTCTCCTAGATTTTTGTGAGTCCTCATGGTTCAAAGTCAGATGTTAATTTTTAATTCCTTTTTCTTGAATTTCCTTTTGGATTTTGTTGTAAGGTAGGTAACCCTATTTGATATAAGGATTATAATAGATGGCTATATTGAGAAAAGTCTAGAATTACATTTTCCTTTATCGAAATTTTGGACTTCAGAATTTTTTTTTTACTCTTTACTGTTCTATGCTTATGTTATGATATGCTAGCTGGCTTACATGGAGATGTTCTGGGTTGGATGTGCATTGTTACATCTAGGGGGTACCCCTGGGTCGTGACAAACATGGTTACTAGATCAGAAGGTTTAGAATGATTCTATGATGATGTCTCATAAGCCACGTCTACTATAGTCTTTTTATGAGTCTGAAGCGCACCACATTTATGAATGAGAGGCTATAAGATGTTTAGGAAATTTCAGTTTTTCCATTACTCTTAAGTCGTGCCATAAAGTTTTAACTATATAAAGTTCCTATCCTAATCCTTCTCTTGTGTCTTCAGGATATGAATACACATAAGGCTAACTCATGAAAGATGGAATATGAGAATGTCAATCACAGAGATCCTCCTCAAGTTAATCAAACTCCGGTTGATCTCGTGGTTAAGCCTGTAACCTGTGCGGAGTTTAGGACTATTGTCCAAATGTTGCCTCTAGTCATGATAGCTCAAGCCAATAGAGATGTTGTAACTCTGGTGAATGCCAATGTGAATTCTGCTGCTTTTAGTGTTAGGGTTTTTGCTAGAATGAACTCTCCCGAATTTCTTGGCTCCAAACTGGAGGAGGACCCTCAAGAATTTGTGGATGAGGTTTCCAAAATACTTGATATTATGGGCGTGTCCAATTTGGTTGAAGAAGAATGTCGTACGACAATGTTCAATGGTAATATGAATATCTCACGTCTTATGGTGCATGCCCACCAAATTGAGAAGTCAAAGCTCAAGAAGAAGAATAAAGAGGTGAAAAGAGCAAGAACCGGTGATGGGAACTTCTCCAATGCTAGATCTGATGTACAAGGTCGACCGAGGTTCAATGAAAGGTTCTACATCCAAGGTTCCTCTAGTATTCAAAGAGTTACTTTGGTTGATTTGGTAGAGTTAGACATGTTAGACTTTGATGTGATTTTGGGCATGGATTGGTTGCATGCATTTTATGCCTCTATCGATTGTAGAACTCGGGTGGTTAGATTCCAGTTTCCAAATGATTCTATGTTTGAGTGGAAGGGGGGAAATTCCATGCCTATAGTTAAATTTGTCTCTTGTCTTAAATCTAAGAAAATTATCTCCAAAGGGTGTATTTACCATCTTCTTAGGGCAAGGGATGTTGAGTTCGAAACTCATTCTCGAGAGTCGGTTCCGGTAGTAAGTGATTACCTGAAAGTTTTTCTCGATGATTTGTTTGGTATTCCTCCCGAGCGGGAAATAGATTTTGTTGTTGACCTTTTACCGGATACGCAACCTATCTCAATTACTCGTTATAGAATGGCTCCGTCGGAGTTGAAAGAGTTGAAGAAGCAACTACGAGATTTGCTAGACAAGGGTTTTATTCATCCGCGTATCTCTCCATGGGGTTCTCCCATATTATTTGTTAGAAAGAAGGATGAGTCTCCTAGAATATGCTTCGATTATTGTCAATTAAACAAAGTGACCATTAAGAACAAGTATCCCCTTTCGGGAATTGATGACTTGTTTGACCAACTTCAAGGGGCTAGTTATTTCTCAAAAATCTATCTTCGTTCGGGTTATCACCAATTGAGGGTGAGGGAGTTTGATATTTCAAAGACGGCTTTCCGAACAAGATATGGTCACTATGAGTTTCTAGTAATGTTCTTTGGTTTGACTAATGCTCTGGCAGCGTTGATGAACTTAATGAATAAAATCTTCTGACAATACCTTGATATGTTTGTGATAGGGTTTATTGATGACATTTTGATCTACTCAAGGAGTGAGAGTGAACATATGGATCATTTGAGAATTGTGTTACAAGTTTTTAAGGACCAACAACTTTTTGCAAAGTTTATCAAGTGCGAATTTTGGTTAAGGTTCGTAGCATACCTTGGTCATACTGTTTCAAGCAAGGGTTTTGAGGTAGATCCTAAGAAGACGGAGGCGGTCATGAGTTGTTCTATGCCTCTAAATCCTTCCGACATTACATGTTTTTTGGGTTTGGCCGGTTACTATAGGAGATTTGTTGAGGGGTTTTCTTCCATTGCTTCTCTGTTGACGGCTTTGACTCAAAAGAAAGCAATGTTTGTGTGGTCGAAATCTTGTGATAAGAGTTTCCAGGAATTGAAAGATAGACTTACTTTGGCTCTGGTGTTGATGGTTTTGTGATGTATTGTGATGCCTCAAGAGTTTGGTTGGGATGTATGCTTATGCAAAATAGTAAGGTGTGCCTATGCTTCAAGTCAACTTAAAGTCCATGAGAAGAATTATCCTTCCCATGACCTTGAATTAGCAGCGGTTATTTTTGCCTTAATGATTTGGAGGCATTACCTATGTGGGGTCCATGTTAATGTTTTACCAATCACAAGAGTCTTCAATATGTGTTTAGTCAAAAGGACTTCAATCTTTGCCAAAGAAGGTGGCTAGAGTTAGTGAAGGATTACGACATAAGTGTTCTTTATCACCCCAGCAAGGCCAATGTGGTAGCGGATGCTCTAAGTCGGTTGTCTTTGGGTAGTGTGGTTCGTGTTGATGATAGTAAGAAAGAATTGGTTCATGATAGTCATAGATTGGCTTGGCTAGGTGTTTAAGTAGTGGATTCCACTAAGGGCGGTGTCATGGTCCATAATTGGTCCGAATCGTCCTTTGTGATTAATTTGAAGTCTAAGCAAGACCTTGATCCTATATTAGTTGAGTTGAAAGAGTCAGTACTCAACAGGTCAGTTGAGGCTTTCTCCTAAGGGGAAGATGGGGTGCTTAGGTACCAAGGTCGGTTATGTGTTCTGGATGTTGATGGTTTGAGGGAACAAATTTTAGATAAAGCTCATAGTTCCCGGTATTGTATTCATCCGGGGGCCACCAAGATGTACTATGATCTACGGGAAGTCTATTGGTGGAACAGTATGAAGAAAGATATAGCGGGTTTGGTAGCCAAGTGCCTAAATTATCGACAAGTTAAGGTTGAGAATCATAGGCCGGGAGGCTTATCCCAAGATATAGGTATTCCCACTTGGAAGTGGGAGGCTATTAATATAGATTTTATTGTGGTTTTTCCTCGCACCCTAAAGCAACATGATTCTATTTGGTTCATTATAGATCAGATGAAAAAATCAGCCCACTTTATTCCCGTCAAAGTTTATTTTTCGGCGAAAGACTATGCCAAGTTGTATATAAGAGAGATAGTGCAGTTGCATGGAGTTTCTTTATCTTTTATTTTGGATCGGGGTACTCAATTTACTTCACACATTTAGAAGTCATTCCAAAAAGGTCTTGGCACCAAGGTTAAGCTAAGCACGAATTTTCATCCCCAAACCGATGGGCAAGCAGAGCGTACCATCCAAACATTAAAAGATATGTTCAAGGCATATGTTATAGACTTTAAGGGTAATTGGGATGACCATTTTCCTCTAATAGAGTTTTCCTACAATAATAACTATCACTCAAGTATCGATATGGGTCCTTTTGAAGTTTTGTATGGTAGGAGATGGAGGTCTCTGATTGGTTGGTTTAAGGTGGGTGAAATTGCTTTGATAGGTCTCGAACTAGTTTATGAATACATGGAGAAGTTTGGCTTATTAGAGAGAGATTGAGAACGGCTCAAAGTAGACCAAAGTCTTAAGTCGATGTGAGAGGAAGGGATCTAGAATTTCAAGTTAATGATTGGGTCTATCTAAAAATTTCACTTATGAAAGGTGTGATGAAGTTTGACAAGAAAGGGAAACTTAGTCCCCGGTATGTAGGCCCATACAAAATTTTGAAACGTGTGGGGAAAGTTGCCTATGAGCTAGATTTTCCAAATGAGTTGACTCCGGTGCATCTGGTGTTTCATGTCTCCATGCTTAAAAAGTGTGTTGGAGATCCGCAACCATAATTCCCTTAGAAGGGTTGGGGGATGATGAAAGTCTTTCATAAGAGGAAGTTCCGGTAGAAATCCTAGACCGACAAATTAAATGGTTGAGAAACAAGGAAATAGCTTTCGTGAAAGTTTAGTGGAGGAGCCATCTAGTTAAGGGTGCTACTTTGGAGGTCGAGGCCAATATGAAGACCCGATATCCTCATCTTTTTCCTTCTACTCCTATTCAAGCTTGAGGTAAGTAGTCCTCTTGAGTTTTAGTTTTTTGGGAGTCATGTATGTCATATGAGTTTTTCCATTATTTCCTTATGTTATCCATGTTCTTGAGAAACTCATGTTTAGTAAGAAAATGAGTTTTTTATGATTTATGTGTTCCTCATGTTGTTGTGCATTTAGTAAGAGTTGTCTATTTGACTTCATGAGGTGAGTTGATGAACCTGCTTTAGTATGTTTTTGAGAGTAATTGCATATTGGCTCCATGAATATTGTGTTGAGCATGCTTTTAGTTGGATAATGTAGTTCCTCCTATTAATACGTGAAATGTTGAGTTTTCATGTATAATAGATTGTTAGATGTAGCTCCTACTTCCTTATGTTGCATTGATTATGTTTGAGATGGAGTGGCAATTTCCTCCTTTGAATTGTGAATTATTTTGATGATGCATGATGGGCTGCTAGCCTTGAGTCTTTTGTTCTGTAAGGTGTTTAGATCGTCATTCGAGGACGAATGTTCCCAAGGGGGAGATATTGTAACATTTCTGAAACTAGTAGATTAAACTAGAGCTTGACGTTAAGCTTAGAGTCGTAAACGTACCTCCCCATACCTAAAAATATAGGGTTGCGTGGTAGAATGTCAAGGTACGAACCCCAAGGATCAACCATGGGTCCTTGAGGAGGTGACGACCCAAGAGTACACCCTAGACGTAAAACGACGTACAAAACTCTGAAGAGCCTCATACAAGCCTCTTCGCATATCATAACATAAGAACATAGGAAATAGTGCGGAAATTTGAAACTTTTCCTTACAATCGAAGTCTTTTATAAAAACAAGTGGGAGTCTACAACACTATGTCTCAAACCATCTATAACACTTGAATAGTATCTTAGAGACACAACCCTTACAAAAGTCAAAAACATAAAGAAAGACCTAAAGGACATAATTGTCAAGCCCTCAAATTCTATGAGGATTCACCAAACTTCGTCTTATTGATCTACTATGATCCTAGTCACGAGGATGTAAGTTGATATCACCGAACCCTACACTTTGTGAAAAAAATGTAGAAGAAATATGGGTTAGTACAAAAATGCACGAAGTATGATAGCCATGTATGAAAACCTTTGAAAATATGCTAAAGGGGACATTTTAGTTTAATGCATGCACTTTACTAGTTTCAACCATCATATGGAAAGTAGTTTGAAAACACAAGTCGCTAGCATAGGAGACATCATGATGAGACATAGACTATAACATGCTAGATAACAATCAAAACTAGTGAGTATAAGAAACATCATTAGGAACATAAACATAATCAACACAATCTAGTTCTAGCATGACATGAGAGAAACACTCTATGAACCACCTCAAGGAAAGCTTGTGCAATGCATAGGTAAGATCCCATAATACCATCTATACTAAGCAAGTCACTTTAAATCCTCATTCATGTTTACCATATTTTGATTTCATCATTAGCCTATTTCTCATAGAGAAGGAAACATTAACTTTTAGTCAACCACATCAAGGAAAGTAACTCATAGCAACAATCCAAGTTAACATACAACTTTCCAAGTAGCCTTGACATCAAATGAAATTACCATTTAGTCACAAGAACATTCATTAATTGAGTCATCTTGACAAAGACGAATTCACCTTAACCACTCTCAAGCCTACTTGTGCAATGTATGGATGAATTCACATACCCCCACCCACACTACGTAGAACTTCTTGAATAGCAATACTATATCAGAAATTTCCCTTAACAGACATAGACCATGTGAGCTTGCATAAAATCCGATGTATGCCCCACACCGAAAATGTGTATCCTACTTACCTAAGGTAGAACTAAAATATATTCGCTTGGAAATGGATCCAATGGCTAAAAACCTACGGGGCACATAGTTATACGATAAGGAAATTATTACTAGAAACCCTACCTTTATTAACGGGATAGCTTCTATCTCATGAGATTAACTTTAGAAACCCGGCCTTTCTTAAAGGGAGAGCCTATATCTCATTTACAATGTCCACTTCATGCTAAGAATTACTTCCCACAATTACATGTTTTTGTCTTAAATTGAATTTACATGCATGAAGCAATGTCTTACTGATGAGTCCACAAATTAGACTCATTTAGGTCTATGTTTTAATAGAAATTGTGTCCTCAAATGGTTATTTTATCTCAATATCTGATGAAAACCCTTAAGTTTCAGGTATTTGAAGTTTGAATAAAAGCATGGACATTACGTCGTAAAAAGGAATGAAAAGGCTAAAAAGAACGAAGAAATCAAAGCCTAAGGATCGCTAAGTCCACCTGGCGAGTCACTGAAGGGTCTTACTTCACATTTTGTTCCAGTGTGCTGAGCCCTGAAGGAAAGGATCAAGTCGACAGAAAAAGGGAGCAGGTGGCGCATCGCTGAGAAGTTTCATGAAGCAGTACCATGTCGCCCAATGACCCAGAACACGACAATGCTGAAGGGTGGTGCAAGACGGAGATGACCTACACCGAAAGGCGAATCACTGAGTTGATCGGCAATTCTGACTAACGATGCCGAATGATCCGCTGCAGCACAAATCTGTGAACACTATAAATACTAGTTAGAGTTGTAGTTTGAAGTGTCGAACAATTATTATAATTTTCATATATAATAGTACTTTTTGATATTTTTGCTATAAGCTTGAGAGGGTTTTGAAGAATTGATGATCTAAAGGGTTTCATTTTCAAGATTTGGATTTGGGTCTCTTGGATTCTTCATTTTTGGCCTGTATCAAGTCTTAAATCTTCATACCCAGTTGATTGTGAGTTCAATTTGGTATAAATATCTCTCTCTTATACATATGTAGAGAAAAATCCCAATTTGTGGGTGTCATTTAACGAATATGGGTTAAGATAATTGTTGGGTCTTACTTGCTGATAATCTATTCGTAGTTTAAATGTGATTTTGTTTAGTGGTTGTGGATTAATTTAATGAATTTGTAGTTGCAAATACAAATTTATTTATGTATTTTCGATTTGCTCGAGAGACAGGTCGTAAAACTAAGATCACTAGATTGATGGCCAGTGTGAGTCGGTCGACATGAGGTTTAGTTCGAGAGAATGAACCCTAGTCCAATGTCCACACACTCAGCTCGAGAGAGTGAGTGGGTTATGGCGTAGGGTGGTCTTCATGCGGCAAGTGGGTGTCCAAGAGGAACGCATTTGAAACGGGGTAAGTATCTCGAAAGAGAGCTTATCCCCCTTAAAGTCTAGCCTAGTCATAATTATTCTATGAATCTTCTATCAAAAGTATGTAACAAATAATCTAGCTTAACTCGTATTCCCATCACATTCCAAGGATCCCCTCTCATTACTTAGAAATCCTTGTTTATTTTGTTGTTTTTAATTAATAGTGGCAAAACCCCCCATTGTTAATTGACACTCTTGTGTCCCCCTTTAATTTATAATGTTTTTAATCGTTAATTTCTTTAGCTACAACTAGTTAGAACTAAATTTTATTTCTTTATTAATTCTCAGAACCAGTCTCTTGGGAACGATCTCAACTATTAGTTGGGTTACTAAACTATTGTACGATCGTAGACACTTGCATCGGAAGTTGTGTCTTGATTACACAAACATCGAAATGGCGCCGCTGCCGGGGAGTGGCGTTATTTGAGAATTCTTAGTTTAAAATAATTTTTCTTCTCCTTAGTTGTAGTTTACTTACTTTACTTTTAGTTTTGTTTTGTTTTCTTTTGAGTTGTTGGTTGCATGCAGATACCCTGAGAATCGCTGAGGAAAGGGGTGTGAAGTTAGCTGAGGTGAACCAAGAAGTCGAGGGTGACTTCATGTTAACTGTGCTGGTAACTCAACTGAACAACTTGGCTGCCAAAATCTCAGAGGTGGAAAACCAGTGCAACTGCAAGGGGAGGTACATACCCCCTCATAAGAGGAAAAAGTCTAGAAACAGAGAGAACAATCGTGTTGAGGATACACTACAAATCATTCTCCAGAAGATCACTGATCAAGATCGAGTGCTAGAAGATGTGAAGGAGAATATTGAGGTGTTACATCAGATGATTGGATCTCACTCTAGATCTATCCAGCTGATCAGAGCACTCATGAATTTTGCAGTGTATCATCTCCACCCAAATGGTCTATTGGGGTTACCTACTGACACTAGTGCTAACCCCAATAATGGAGAATGAGAAAAGAATTGCACCGTGCCACGTCGTAAACTATGGCGCTTCTTGGAAGGCAACCCAAGGTTTTAATCACCTCTAATTATTAGTTTACAAATAATGGTGTGTTAGTGGTGCAAGTTTAAAGGCGGAAAGTGTGCAGAAAATGCAGAAAGGCAAGTAAAATGGTAAGTCGACGAATCGTCGAAGAGGTCCGTGAGCCTACCATTTTGGCTCAACACAAGGTAAATTCGGAGTTTGTAAAATTCGGCGAGCTTTGGAAATTATTAGTGAATCGTCGACCATGTTGGCGATCATGATGGAAACGGCCGATTAGATCCCCCCGTAAACCAGAGGTCCTGTAAATTTTGGCGAAGAAACTAAACAGTCAGCGTTCCGCAGAGTGAGTAGGCGAGTTTGACTAATGTCGCCGGGTGGGCAAAAATAGGACGGTTTTTGCAAAGGAAATGTTTAAAAGTTTCAACTTCATTCACTTTCCCTCACCTTTTATCTATCCAAACTCATACATGCACTCTAGTTTCTATATTTCTTGCATTTTTAGAGCATTTTAGTTGTTGAATTATGCTCGGACTTGGATTACATTGCCTCTTAGCAGTTCAATCCTCTCCTTAGCGACACAAAAGGTTAGTTCTCTATGCCCCAAGTGTAATTTATCCTAAACTATACTCATTTGCAATAGCATGATCTGGTTGTAGTGTTCTAGTACTCCCTGAGAGTATTAGTTGTTTACATGCATGATTTAATTTGATATCTTTGCTCGGGTAGTTGTGACTGTTGAATTCCCGTAATTGCATGCCTTAAACTGGAATAAAATTATGAGGGAATGTGCATGAAAGTTACTGGGTCTAAATTTAATTTGAGTTGGGAAAGCTGTAATTTTGTTTTCAGAGGTTGCAGGGTTGGATTCAGGAAGATGGGTTGAAACTAGGCACGTTGAGCCATTTGGCGAGTTAAGTCGAGCTCGCCAAACTGCTCGGCGGTTCACCAAACGTCCCAATTTCACCGTTATTTTAATGCTATATGTAATGTTAAATTCTATAACTTTTGGTGAGATGCACAATGTCACCAAACACATTCGGCGCCTCGCCGACGGACTACTTGTTCGCCCTTTGTCTACACCCTAAATAATCTCTGTGCGCTACACTCGGCGCACCACCTAAGTGGCTAAGCGATTCGCCAAATGGTTTGGTAAAGTAATTCTGAAATCAAACAACCTTGCTTTTGTCTGAATATTTTCTCAAAGCTTTGCAGAAATGGCTACACCGAAAGTAGCTGGAAGAGATATGCCACCCCGACAAACAAGAGCAAAAAATACAAAGGTGATAGATCCTCCCATAAAAGATAATGAGGGCAAGAAAGTTCAAGAAACAAACCAAATCACCGAGACCCCATTATACCCTCATGGAGACGTGGATTCTTCACAAAGATCCATTCATTTCTGGCGGCTCATGATTTAGACAGTCTTAGTAAGTCAGCTGCCATTGTTCCCTCTGAGGTGACTTCGGGCACTGATGCCCAGATTCAAAGTGACAAATCAAGCACTGATGCCCAGGCAGATGAAGCAACTACTTAGACAGTATCCCCTCTTTACCTCCCTCTCTGTCTTTCATTATTTTTAAATCTCGAATAATCTTATTTGCATTTGAGGACAAATTTTTTTATTTGTGGTTGGGTGAGGTCCACACCTTTTGTGTGCTACTTTATTTGTGCTTCATGTATATATTTGGGCTGTTTTGTTTAAAATTATGATAATACTGCTTTTCTGTGGATGTTCGAGCTTATGACTTTCTCTCTTTAAATTGCAAAATGATTTTGACCCTTCTAAATTTTCGCCACCCTTTATATTCTCGTGAATGTGGCTGTTCCTTGGCAAATTAGAGTCACGCTTTCGATCAATACCGATGACTTCAATAGTGCTTACAATCGAATGAACAAGAATGTATGGCTACGATGAGGCCAAATGAAGTTGCATAGACAATATGTGAACTCTTTGTATCTCGTTGTGATTAGCTATTTTTCCAATCGATTCTCTTGTGATAACTGTTGCACTCTAGCAAAAGTGTGTAGTCTTGTTCGACTTAAATGTCGATGCCTTGTGTGATAAGCTTACCTGGAACCATGTATGAAAACACCTAGAATCTGCCCTGTTTGTCCAGTTGACTAAGACTTTAGCTTAATATGATCTTAGGCAACTTTGAAGAGTGTAAACCAATTTGACATATACCTCTTTTGTGACCTACCTTGTGAGCATGTGATTCTCTCTTGAACACCCTTTGAGCCTTACCCTTCTTTGGAAGAAACTTGATGAAAACTAGACCTTTCTTAATCCATTACCTATAATCCTCTTGAATTGTGGTTAGTTGAATAGCAAACTTAGGCCAAAAGCCTAAGTTGGGGGTGTGGTGAAAAAAGATAAGGGCAAATGAAGATGTGCAGGGAAAGTCTCCTCTTACACATGGTTTTAAAAAAAATGGAACCCCTCCATATAAAAAAAAGAGAGAAAAGAAAAAGAAAAGGAAAAAGAATGAAAAAGAAAGTTGTGGAATAAAGTACAAAATAGAAAGGGTTCCCAAACAATCCATGAGAAGTGAATAATAGGATGACATATGATGCACTAATGAAAGTGATGAAGGAAAAAGAAAGGAAATGTTGACAGCACCACATTTCATAAGATTAAAGTCATTGAGCCTAAATGACCATACCTTTACACTCGGCCCCATTACAAGCCTTGTTAAGACCTTTGTGATCTTGAGAAAGTCGAAACAAATGCTGATTGGAAAATACGGGAAAACCTATGGGTGAAAGCATGCACAATGTTCATCTTTGTGAGTGTGAGTGTTGTATTTGATTCCTAAACTTTAAATTGATTATACCTTTGCATGTGAAAATGGAATCATCATTTGTGTGATGGCATTCAAAGGCTTTTGTTGAGCTTGAACTTGCATTTAAAGTAATTATTGCGAGCTTGAGAATCTTTGGTAATGGTGTGTCACAACTTGAATCTTTGAGTACACAATTGATCCTTGCATAAGTAAATTGAGTCGTGTTTTGTGCATTCATGATTGAGACTTGTGTAGCACTGTTCGAGACACCCTTTTTGAACTGCTGAACTTCAGTTTGCTTGAGGACAAGCAAAATTTTAAGTTTGGGGTGTTGATGAGTCCACAAATTGGACTCATTTAGGGCAATGTTTTAATAGAAATTGTGTCCTCAAATGCTTATTTTATCTCAATATCTGATGAAAACCCTTAAGCTTCAGGTATTTGAAGTTTGAAGGAAAGAATGGACACAACATCATAAAAAGGAACGAAAAGGCTGAAAATAACGAAGAAATAAAGGCCTGACGATCGCCGATTCCACTTGGCGAGTCACCAAAGGGTCTTACTTCGCCTTTTGTTCCAGTGTGCTGAGCCCTAAAGGAAAGGATCAAGTCGGCACATCGCTGAGAAGTTCCACGAAGCAGTACCATGTCGCTCAATGACCCAGAGCACGATGATACTGAAGGATGGTGCAAGACGGTGATGAACTACACCAAAAGGTGAATCGCCGAGTTGATCGGCGATTCCGACTAATGACACCGAATGATCCACTGCAGCACAAATCTGTGAAAACTATAAATGGTAGTTAGAGTTGTAGTTTTTAAGTGTCAAACAATTATTCTAATTTTAATATAGAATAATACTTTTTGATATTTTTGCTCTAAGTTTGAGAGGGTTTTGATGACTTGAAGATGAAACGCTCTGGATTAAATCTTGATTTTGGTCTCTTGGATTCTTCAATTTTGGCATGTATCAAGACTTAAATCTTCATACCCAGTTGAATGCGAGCTCAATTTGGTATAAATTTCTATCTCTTCTACATCTGTGGCTAAAAACCCCAATTCTTGGGGTGTGATTTAGCGAATATGGGTTAAGATAATTGTTAGGTCTTGCTTACTGATAGTCTATTTGTTGTTTAAATGTGATTTTGTTTAGTGGTTGTGGATGAATTGAATGAATTTATAGTTGCAAATAAAAGTTTATTTATGTGTTAGCGGCTTGCTCGAGAGAGAGGTCATAAAACTAAGACCACTAGATTGATGGCCAGTGTGAATGGGTTGACATGAGGCTCATCACGAGCGAGTGAACCCTAGTCCCATGTCCATACACTAAGCTCGAGAGAGTGAGTGGGTTAAGGCATAGGCTGGTCTTCATGCGGCAACTGGGTGTCCGAGAGGAACACATTTGAAATCGGGTAAGTTGCTCGAGAGAGAGCTTATCCCCCTTAAAATCTAGCCTAGTAACAATTATTCTATGAATCTTCTATTGAAAGCATGTACCCAATAATCTAGCTTAACCTGTATTCCCATCACATCCCAAGGATTCCTTCTCATTACTTAGAAATCCTTGTTTATTTTGTTGTTTTTACTTACTAGTGACAAAACCCCCCATTGTGAATTGACACTCTTGTGTCCCCCTTTAATTTACAATGTTTTTAATCGTTAATGTCTTTTGCTACGACTAGTTAGAACTAAATTTTATTTCTCTATTAATTCTCAAAACTACTGTCTTGGGAATGATCCGAACCCTTGGTTGGGTTACTAAACGATTATACGATCGTAGACACTTGCATCGGAGGTTGTGTCTTGATTACACAAACATGACTTACCCTTCATCCATCACAATTCATAATATTAGCTCTTAGGCTCAATAGGTAAGAATGGACTTTCAACCTTAGAGACATCATATAGTGAGAAGAACTTTCACATCATGATCATTATATGTTTATGAGAAAGAACTATCAATTAACATAATAATTAGACTATAATCATGTTTATAAAGTACATTAAACACAGTAATTAGACATAAGTATCATGTTTTACCCCTCTTGGATCAAGGATCACATTCAACCAATCATATTTAGGGTTACTAAATTAAACACGGAAGACAGCATGATTCAAATAACTCAACTAATACAACATAAGCTCATAAAATTCATCTTGCTACAATTAACCCACATAACAAAGTCACAAATTGGGGACATGGGGTTTCATGAGATCTTGAACGAAATTTAACATCAAAACCATAGAAATTCCTCAATTAACACATAATTCAAGTAATCAATTTATTATTTTCATGATTCTACAACATTCTACTAATATGAATCAATACCCACACTTTAAGATCCAATTTCAGAAATTAGGGTAGTTCATGGATTCATGGGTGAATTTATCATAAAACCTCCACAAAAACAGCAATCCAATCATAATATATGGTAATTAAATCATTGAAAATGGTTTTAGAAAGAATCCATGACTTGGAGTCAAAACCCTATATTTTTGGAGAATTGTCTACTTTGAAATTGGAAGTTTAAGGACTCCATGGAAGAGAGCATTCCATGAATCAAAGACTACCATAACTTAGGTGAAGATTCCTCACGAATTTGGGTAGAAAATATGAGTTCTTGAACCTTAGACTTCAACTTCTTCTTCTTCTCTAATGAAGGTTTTGAGAGAATATATTTGTGGAGGTTTTGATTTTTATTTGGGTAGTTGATATTTTATGAAGTGTTTTAGTTAGTTAATGACTTAAAAAGGCTTATAAAGGTCAATTAAATCATTATAAACGACCTTTTAACCAACTAACTAACAAGGAAATTACATAAAAGTCCTTACCTTTGGCCGAGAATTGGACAACATTGCAGGCCCACCCACGACCACCACTCTCGGACCGTGAGTGGGTCTACTGACTGTACTGCAGGTCAGTAGATAGTGGTCTGCATCTCTTCTCTTGGGGTTTTGATCTACGGATGCCTGCACACTTCCTTCACAAAGCATGGCTTGACCCACAAGGCGTAGGTGCCATCCGTTGGTCACTTGCCTGGCAGCGTTCAAGGTATTTCCTCAAGAACCCATAGTTGGCCCTTGGGGTTTAGGCCTTGATACTTTAACAGTAAAGCATGAAATTTTAAGGTACGGGAAGGTACGTTCAAGGCTCTAACCCTAACGTCTAGCTCTAACTTGTCTTACTAGTTTCATGTTAGACACTAGTTTAGTTTAAAAGTATCTGGAATGTTACAGAGGAGGACACTTAGGGTATGCCTGGGCAGTGACCCACGGAGGGAACCCACTCCTCGTGGGTCAGGCCACACCTCGTGGGTGAGGGGCGTAGGTCAATCCTGCAAAAATAATTCTCTGAACCTCCACCCACATTCACCTGCATGGGTCAAGGGTCAAACCACGGTCCGTCAGTGGTGGGACGTGGGTGGGCCTGGAAACTACTTTTGGGCAGTTACACTTAGGGGCGTTTTGGGGTTTTCCAGTTTTAATTAATATTAAGTGACATTGTTTTATACTAAATTATACTAACTATATAAGGTTTTAAGTCACCAAATTTAAGTCATCTTCCTCATAATTCAAAAATCCCAAATCAAAATCAAATTTTCCCTAAAATTCTATCTCTAGAACTTCAAGGTAAAAGAAGAAGGAAGTGGAAGCTAGGGTTGAAGAAACAAGATTTTCTACTCAAATTCATTGGATTTCATCACTATTTTTTGTTGCTCTTCATCCATGGATAGAATTCATCCACGGGGCACCTTCAAATCCTCCAATTTCAAAGCTAGAAATCTCAAAAGTTAGGGTTTGACTTCAATATCATGGGTTCCTTTCAAAAACATTTCTAATGATTGATTTAAGATATATTATGTACTAATTGATGATTTACTATAGTTTTTATGTTGAATTCCCCCAAGAACCCATGAAACCCCTATATTACTCAATGATGACCTTGTGATGTGGGTTTTTTTATTATAGAAGAATGTTATGATATTATGCTTTTAGTAATTGAGCTAGTTAAATTATGTTATTATCCATGTCCAATGTAGTAATTATAGATTTGATGATAAAATATGATCTATGGTGCTTGAAGGCCAAGGTATGAAAATTATGCATGATTATTAGACTTGTGTACATGCTTTAAAAACACTTTCAGAGTAAAGTGATTATGATTTTAACTCCACACTTTCTCTAGTGTGCAATGTTCATCACAAGAGACACATTCGATACCTGACTAGTCACGAAGAGATGCAAAAAGTTCAAATATTATCTATGCAACTTCATTTGGCCTCATAGTAGCCGCACATTCATTTTTGTTCGATTAAGAGCACTATTCAAGTTATCGGTATTGATCATAACCGATACTCAAATTTATACAAGAACAACCACATATAAACACACAAGAGGTGCCAAATTTTTCAGAAAGGTTCTAAACCATTTGCAATTAAAACAAGGAGCCACAAGCTCAAACATCCACAAAACAGTATCACAGCACAATTTAACCACAAAAACATAATTTATACAAAAGTAATAATCACAAGAGGTAGTTATGGAAATACCTCACCCCACCACAAATAAAAAGCATTTTGTTCTCAAATGCAACAAAATACTAATAATCAGTAAAACTGACAGAGAGGGAGGTAAAGAAAGGTCCTGTCTACACAGTCGCTCCATCTATCGGGGCATTAGTGCCCAGTGCAACATCAACTGGACTAGCTCCACTAGGGTAAATAATGGGTGTGTCTGCCAATGAGATCTGCGCAACCGAATCTACCATGGCCTCCTAAATCTCCGTAAGGCCCTCATAAGAAGCCTCTTCATCAACACCAAGTTTCTCTGCATCGGTCTCAGCCTAAGACTCCGCAGCAGTGACCTCTTCAACTCGAACATCATCTCCGGTGGTAGCTGAAGGCATATCCATGTTTGCTGGCATATCGGGGATCTCCACATTCCCAAAAATTATAGACATGTTTGTGGAATTCAATTGGTCCACATCTTTCCTCAGCTCAGCAATGGCACCCTTTAGGGTCGTCATCTCTTCAGTGGCCCTTTGGTCTCGCTCACACACCGCTATCCGTGCCGCAAGGGCATCAATGGTCACACTTAGGGTATCACAACATCAGCAAGGGCCCTCTCGATCATGCCAAGAATGTTATCCTCAAGCCTGGAGGCAGAATGGGCAAGCTACCCCATCCGTAATAATGCAGCCTGGGTGAGTGGAGGTCATGAAGTCATAGCAGTAGAGGCACCAGACCTAGGAGGAAAGGAATCTGTAAAGGAACTAGGCGGCATAGAAGGGGCAGTGCTAGATATACCTGAAGGCCCAGGGGGCGGAGTAGGAAAAGGTGCCTCTGCAGGGATGTATCCACTGGGGATGCCTTCTTCTTCTCGACCTCATCCTTCAAGCACTCTGTCTGAATCCTTCGGATGTCAGTAGAAGATGTGGGAATCACTTCCACATCCTTCTTCTCATCTTGAGGCAGCCAAGCCTGTCTGCACAACTCAGTGATCAACACCAGAAAAGGAAGTGAGGTTTGGCGCTGCTTTGCCCTCATGGTCGTCTCTTGTTCAATGATCATGCCCAAATTTATGCGCTTTCTTGAAATAATCGATCCAAGACAAGCCTCCATTGTGTGGCGGAGGATGGACTCATTCTGGGATGACATGATAGTGCTGCTGATAAAGCCAAACCAGTACCTCGCTGCTATATTGAGGTCCTTCTTCTCTATTGGCGCTCCTGCCTCCAACAACCTAGGAGTACCATCAGATATGAGAGGAGCTAACCATATTTTCATATTCACCAAGTATTTAGTCTTGATCTTGTGTAGGTAGTCGTCTGCAATGTTGTCGGTGCATTCCAAGATATCATTTATTTTAGTACTGTTACACAACACCTTTTTCCACTGACAACTACATTATCAACATGCTTGAATTTAGCGGCCTACTTCTTCCTTGGTATCACTAACGCTCCGCAAGCGGTGTAGAATTTCCGGACCCAATTTGGAATGTAAGGGACACAGGGTCTAGTGAATATTTGGAACCTTATGGGACTTTAAGAAACTCATAATCTATGGGTGTCTGTCTATGACTCCATCAGTAGACAACCTCTTCTCTTTGATAATGGTCCTCAATCCCTCAGTCTTCAGTTTGTTCATAGACCGGGATAAGGATCTTGTGCAGGTGTCTCTAAGACCACAACCTGTATTGGAGCAGAAGGAGGAGTAGTGGCTTGGGGGGTCCTAATCCTTAATGGATCATTCAACATCTTCGAACTTAGTTCACCTCTCTGGGCTGACAATAAATCATCATCCTCAGGCTTATAAGTGGTAGCCCGAGGATCTTGGTGCTCACCCTCACTCTCAAAAGTGGTGAGGTGAGTAACATATATCCCATCACTATCTAGACCCAACATTATTACGCACAACCTAACAATTTAGATCAATTTTAAGGCATGAATTTCGAGAAATCAACAACTTAGGCAATTTAGGCGTGATGTCAAATTTCAAACAGACACACAAACACACAAACATGGATTTAGAGAGGCCCAACATACATCACTAAGAACAATATAATTGCAAATGAGTATAATCGCTAAATACAAGTTCGGGGTTCAGAAAACCAACCTTTAATGTCGAATATGATAATTTGTAAAGATAGGCGGTAAAGTGTCCAACTCCAAACACAAGATCGACGACTAGAAAGTGGTAAAGACGCAAAAATGCAGAAAATATAGTGCGGGTGTGATTATATGAAGTTAAAAAGTGAGGAAATGTGAAAGAGTTTGAACTTTTAAACCTTTGTCCTTTTAAAAAACTTCTAGTTCTCGCCTTTTCAACGACACTAATTTTCCTCGGCGACACGCCGACTGGGCACTTACTTAGCTGAGTTTTACAAGACCTCCAATTAATGTTGGGGCCCAAACGGCGGATAAAGTCGTGATCGGTGACCTGTTCAATGTAACGCCGATTTTCCCCTAGGCTCGCCGATTTTTACAGACTCCAACCATGAAATTTCTTGAGTCCATCCGCTGTCCAAATTGGGCTCGCCGACTTGGCATTTTGCTCGCCAACCTGCACTTTTCAAACATATTCCACACTTCAACATACAGAATAAACACATGATTATTTCTTAAAACAAAAAGAAAGCAAATAAGAACTTGGGTTGCCTCCCAAGAAGCGCCTTAGTTAACGTCGTGGCACGACACAAGTCCCTACTCAAACTTCATTCTTAGGGTGGAGACGATACAACACATGAACCATTTGAGTCTCCAGTAGCTGAATAGATATGGAATGAGAAGTAGTCATCTGATTCAGCAATGAAACATTCTCCTTTATCTCTTTCAGCACTGTCATGTTCTTTGACTTTGTCGAGAATGAGTGAGAGTATCTCTTCAACTTGTCAACCCTCGTACTCCTTGGGCTTTCTACACTAGTGAGGGGGAATGTACCGATCTTTCCTTTTGTACGGTACCTCCAATTCTATAATCTTTTTGGCCAAGAGATCCAGCTGAGTGAATAGTGTGGCCATATTTTGGTCCTTCTCTGTCTCCATGTGGGTCTTAGTCATGTGATATAACAGTTGGGTAGCTATTGCATAGGGTTGTCGTATTAGACCACCCGGAGAAAGTTGGTCTACCAATCCTCTATTCTCACGACCAAGAACTCTATAGAAGCAGTCCAATAGCATTTTACCTGAGATTCCATGAGTTGGGCATTGTAACAATATTGTCTTAAATCTCAACAACAATTCATGGAATAACTCACCGTCCAATTGCTTGAAATTTAGGATGTTATCCCTAAGAATCATTATTTTTAAGGAGGGTGGTCCACGTGGTTATCGTTGCTACAAGACATGCTCCTTTCTTCTGTTCTAAACAAGTAACATATAAACCAAAATAGAAAGTAAGTAGATTCAACTTCAACAAAAGAATCTTAATCAACACCACTCTCCGGCAGTGGCACCATTTTGATTAATTAAAGCTTCAAAGACACTTCATCAAATTCTAAGCATCAATAATCATCAGTCAGTATATAACCCAACTAAATGAGTTGGGGTCAAATCCCACAGGAAGCGGTTCGTGTTTGAGTTTCAATAGTAAAGTGTGAACATGGACAAATCAGTCATTGGAATAGAAATTATCGAATAAAGACATTATTCAAATCAGGGGGTGACACGAATGTTAAATGGGGGGTTTTGGTTTAAAATTATCAACTACAAACAATGGAAATCAATACGAAGTAACAATAATGAGATGGGTTCTTGGGATGTGATTCGATTATAGGTTAATATAGACAAATGAGAAATTGCAACTGTTAGAAAATAGCTAGATATTAGTGAGTAAGCTAGACTATAGAGGAGGTAAACTTTCTCTCGAACAATTTACCCCGAATCAAGTTGATTTCTCTCGATCATCAACAAACCAAGAAAAATAAGAACATCTCACACCTTAGTCCATGCACTTTCTCGCGTTGAATGTGTGGAATTGGGTTTAGGATTCACTCTCTCGAGCTGAACCCATGTCAACCCAATAACCACTAACCATCAAGCAATAAACTTAGTTTTAAAACATCTCTCTCGAGCAAGCCAAAAACACATGGGTAGAACTACATTTGTAACTACAATTCTTAAATTAAACCAAAATTACTGATTGAACTCACTTCTAAAAAGAATTTAAACTAACAATTATCAATAGCCATAAACTAAATCAGCCCATAATCACATAATCACACCCCAAGAATTGGGATTTTAGCTAGACATCATAAAAAAGATAATTATCGTTACCAAATTGAGTTTCCATCAACTGGGTAAGATTGATTTCATCTTTACAATGGTCCAATTAGAAGAATCTCAAAGACCCACTTCCAATTTCTCAAAAGTAAAAAACTTCAATTCTTCAAAGCTAAGGAAAACTAGAGAAAACATGTCTCTCCACTCAGAATAATAATCACAATTTGATATAATGAAAGTTAGATTAAAAACTAAATGTTTAAAAAATGTATTTATAGTCGCCAAAAATATGCTGCAAAGAGCCACTCGGCACAGTAAGTCGGGCTCATTGAACCACTCGGTTATCCACCATTTGGTCAAGTCTATCGCCCTTCTGCCTTGGCCTTTAACATCCTCAAGGTCTGTAACTTTGGGCTATCCAACACTGCATCGCGAAACAACTCGACGATTCGCCAAGTGCTAACTTGGTTCTTTCCTTCAGGGCTTGGCACACTGGAATTTAGGTGGTAAAAAACCTTTCGGCGACTCACCAAGTGGACTTGGCGATCACCAGTATTGTATTTCTTTATTCTTTCCACTAGCTTTATTCCCCTTTGCAAATTAGTGTCCTTGATTTTTTCCTCTATCCATATACCTGGAATTCAAGGGTTTTACATTAGTTATTGGAAAAAAAATAAGCATTTGAGGACACTAAATCTATATGAAATAAAGCCCTAAATGTGTCCAAATCTTGGACTCATCAGTTACTCAAGAAGATTTACTTAGTATAGGTGGGATTATGGGATCTTATTCATGCATAACACAATTAGGATTTGAGGGTATTTATGATATGTTTCCTTTTATGATGTGATAATTTATGAGTTGATAATGCTTTTGACTTATGCTTTTGCACTATCTTCAAAATAATGTTTTAACTTAGTAAATTCCATGTATTCAACTAAAATGTCCTTTTTATCATGTTTTTAATATTTTTATGCATGGCTATTGTTCAGTCCACAAATTGGACTCATTTAGGGCTATGTTTTGATAGAATTAGTGACTTCAAAAGCATATTTTGTCTCATTATCTGATGTAAACCCTAAATTTCAGGTATTTGCAGTTTGAGGTAAGGCATGGACACTACTTAGCAAAAAGGAACAAAGGCAGCTGAAAAATGAAGAAATGAAGATTTGAGAATTGCTGAACCCGTTCGGCGAGTCGACAAAAGGTCTTATCCTCTCCTTTTGGTCCAGTGTACTGAACCCTGAAGGAAAAGATCAAATCGGTGGTTAAATGGAGTAGTCGGAGGGTCGCCGAGCAGTTCCGCGAACCAGTACTATACCGCCCAATAATCCAGGATGCAAAGATGCTAAAGGCAAGAGCTGAAAGGCGATGAAGCAGACCAAAGGGTGGATCAGTGAGTGTCTTTGTTATCCCGACTAACTGCGCCGAATAGGTCCTTCGCAGCACATTTTTTGAAAACTATAAATACTAGTTCAACTTTTATTCTTAGTAGTCAGTTTTAGTTGTATTAACTTGCGAATACAATTTTGAGAGAAAATATTCTCTCTAAGTTTGGATAGGATTTTTGAAGAACTTGAAGATTCAAAGGGTTTCAACTCCAAGATTTTGGACTTAAAAGTGACAGCTTTAAAAGCTGCCATTGCTGAGCTAAAAAAAGATGTAGACCACCTAAAGTCCACTGATGTGTCCATGGTCTTTGGAACATTGGAGATTCCAATCGTGCTTGAGAATCCTCAGACCACCACTGGAGATGGGGATAGAGCGGAGTAGACAACCGATCCTGAGTTAGAGCAGAGACTGATGAAGAGATACATGATGAGACTGAGGGAGTTGCAGATGAAGACTTGACTGAGATGGAAACATTTATGATAGATGTTGTTGTGCAGGCTTCCTTAGCACCTGTTGCTGGATCCAGTGGAGCTGGTCTTTCTGGGTCACTGTGGGGACTTAGGCCTAGATAGATGGAGCGACCGATTAGCCAGGATGCCCTCTTTACTTTCCTCTCTGTCTCTCTTTAGTTTACATTTCGGATTATGTGTTATTTGTATTTGAGGACAAATGGATTTATTTGTAGTGGGGTGAGGAAAACCTTTTTTTATATTTGGGATTTCTGCTTAAATTGTTTTTACACTAATTTCTGTGGATAGCTCCTTTTATTTGCAATCGCAAAATGATTTTGACCCCTCCAAAAATTATTCCCACCTATCGTGTGTTGAATGTCGTTGTTCTTTTGCAAAATTTAAGTCTCGGTTCCGATCAATACCGATGACTTGAATAGTGCTCTTAATTAAACAAACATGAATGTGCGGCCACGATGAGGCAAAATGAAGTTGCATAGACTATATGTGAACTCTTTGCATCTCGTTGTGATTAGCCATGTATCAAATTTATTCTCTTGTGATGACCATTGCACACTAGAGAAAATGTGGAGTCTTGTTTGACTTTAATGTCGATGCTTTGTATGATGAGCTTATTGTGAACCATCCATGAATACACCTAGAATTTTCCCTGTTGGTCTGATCGACTAATTAAGGCTATCTCTTGATAAGATTTTAGGCAACTTCGAAGAGTGTGAGACAATTTGACAGATACCTCTTTTTGGCCTATCTTGTGAGCATGTGTGAACCTCTTTTGAACATCCCTTGATCCTTACCTTCCTTTGGATGAAACTTGATGAAAACTACACCTTTTGTTTATCCATTACCCATAATCCTCATGAAGTTGTGGTTAGTTGAATAGCCAACTTAGGCGGCGGTGTGGTGAAAAGAGAAGGCAAATCAAGAAGTACAAGAAAGCCCCTCTTACCCATGGTTTTGAGAAAAATGGAACCCCTCCATATAAAAAAAGAGAGAAAAGAGAAAGAAAAAGAAAAAGAATGAAAAAGAAAGTTGGGGAATAAAGTACAAAAGAAATGGGGTTTCCAAAAAATTCATGGAAAGTTAATAATAGGATGACTTATGAGAACTAAAGAGAATGACGAAGGAATAGGAAATAAAGTATTGACAGCACCACATTTCATGAGGATGAAAGTCACTAGGCTTAAATGACCATACCTTTACACTCTGCCCCATTACAACCCTTTAAAGGACCCTTTTTGACCTTGAGTAAGCCGGAACAAATGTTGATTGGAAAATATGGGCAAACCTATGGGTGAAAGCATGCATTGTGTTCTTCCTTGTGAGAGTGAGCATTGCATTTGATTCCGGAACTTTAAATGATTAAACCTTTGTGTGTGAATATGGAAATATTCCTTGTGTAAGGGCAGTTGAACACTTTGGTTGAGCTTAAACTTGCCTTTGAGGCAAGTATTATGAGCATGAGATTCTTTGATATTGGTGAGTCACAACTTGAATCTTTGAGTGGGCATTTGATCTTTGCTTAAGTAAATTGAGTCTTTTTGTGTGCATTCATGATTGAGTCTTGTGTAGCACTGTTCGAGACACCCTTTTTCAATGGCTAAACTTGAGTTTAATTGAGGACAAGCAAAAATTTAAGTTGGGGGTGTTGATGAATCCACAAATTTGACTCATTTAGGGCTATATTTTGATAGAATAAGTGTCCTCAAATACATATTTTGTCTAAATATTTGATGAAAACCCTTAAGCTTCAAGTATTAGGAGTTTGAGGGAAGGCATGGACACTACTTAGCAAAGAGGAAAAAAGGTAGCTTAAAGAACGAAGAAATGAAAATATGAGAATCGCCGAACCCTTAAATTTCAAGTCACTAAGCCCTGAAGGAAAAGATCAAATCGGTGGTAAAATGGAGAAGTCGGCGTGTCGCGGAGTAGTTCCACGAAGCATTACTATACCGCCCAATGATCCAGGATGCGAAGATGCTGAAGGCAAGAGTTGAAAGGCGATGAAGCAGACCAATGGGTGGATCGCCGATCATGACTAACTGCGCAGAATGGCTCCTTCAGAGGACATTTTTTGAAAACTATAAATACTAGTTAAGTTTTTATTCTTAGTAGTCAGTTTTAGTTATATTAAGCTGATAATACAATTTTGAGAGACAATATTTTCTCTAAGTTTGGAGAGGGTTTTTGAAAAAGTTAAAGATTCAAAGGCTTTCAACTCCAAGATTTTGGACTTGGGTCTTGTGGATTTTTCACTCTTGACTTGTTTTAAGACTTAATCTTGCATACCCATTGATGGAAACTGAGATTGGTATAACTTTTTATCTCTTTTACATGTCTAGCTAAAACCCCAATTCTTGGGGTGTGATTTTGTGAATATGGGTTAGATTATCTGTTGGGTCTTGTTTTTTGATGGTTTATTTGTTGGGTAAATGTGATTTCATTTAGTAGGTGTGGTGGAACTTAATGAAATTTTAGTTGCAAATACGATTTCACTTTTGTGTTTTTGGCTTGCTCGAGAGAAGTCGTAAAACTAAGACTACTAAATTGATGGTCGGTGGGAATGGTCGACATGTGGTTCAGCTCAAGAGAGTAAACCCGAGTCCTTCTCCCACACACTGAACTCGAGAGAGTGAGTCGGCTAAGGTGGAGGTTGTGCTTAATGCAGCAACTCGGTCTTCGAGAGAAACCAATTTGATTTGGGGTAAGTTACGAGAGAGAATTTACCCCCACTATAGTCTAGCCTAGTCACAAATATTCAACTAATTTACTATCAAAAGCATGTATCCAATGATCTAATTTATCCCATATTCCTATCACATCCCAAGAATCTCATCTCTATATTCGTATCTCTCTTTATTATTGTTGATTTTGCTATTTATTTGTTTACAAACCCCCTATTGATAATTGACACTCGTGTCAAACCCTTTAATTTTTCATGTCTTCATTCGATAATGTCTTTAGCTACAGTTAGCTTTAGCACTTTCACACTTAACCACTAATTTTCAGGAACCTCTCCCTTGGGACTCGACCCCAACCCTTGGTTGGGTTACTTTACAATTGTATGATTGTAGACTCTTGCATTGGAAGTTGTGTCTTGATTACGCAAACATCAAAATGGTGCCGTTACTGGGGAGTGGTGTTACATGAAATTTATTGATTAAGTCAAACTTTGCTTCTGATAGTCGTAGGTTACTAACTTTATTTTTTATTTTGTTTTTCTTTGTTTGTTTTTGGACGGAAATAGGAAAATGAGTGTAAATAGTGAAGCTGGTGATCAAATGGATTACCTCCATCTAAAGAAAAATGTGATGCTCAGAGATGGCATCTTAAGTTTCACTAGAGAGAAAGGAGAGTCAGTTCACGAGTTGTGGCGACGATTCAAAACTTTCGTGCATTAGTGCCCATCTCATGACATTCCAAAACGTATACTACTGGAATTGTTCTATAGAGGTATTGGCCATGAGAATCGAATGGTGACTGATCAACTTTCTCCAGGCGGATTCATCTAATTGCCCTATGCAAAAGCAGCCCACCTCCTTGATCACATGGCCAAGACCATCAAGAAGAAGGAGAAAGATGAAAGAGTGGCCACTTTGTTGGAGCAGCTCGATGACTTGGCCCAAAAGGTCAATGACTTAAATGTACTATTCAAAGAAAAGGATAAGTAAATTCCTCCTTACAAGTGTTGAAAGACGAAGAAGAAAGACGGCGAGAAAATTGAAGAGGTCCTCTTGCTAATCCTATACAAATTCGATAAGCACGACAGAGAGTTGGAGGAGATTAGAGAGAATGTTATGATGCTAAATCAGATGACTACCTCTCATTCTTTACTCATTCAGCTGCTGGGGTCCCAAATGGACCAATTGATGCCCTCGGCCAACTCGGATCCAACAGAGGGGTGACCTTATGAAATTGAGGCAACCCCTAATACTGAAATTTAGGGGATGATTCACATCGTGCCACGACATTACCTAAGGTGCTTCTTGGGAGGCAACCCAAGGTCTTAAATACTTTGTTTTATTATAGAAATAATGGTGTATTGATTTTGCTAGTTGAAATGTGGAGAGTGATCTACAAGTGTAGATTGGCAATATATAAGTCCATTCCGGGAATCGCCCGAAGGGTTCGGCGACCCTGAACTAGACCGCCATTAGACTCAAGACCACTTTATATTGGAGTTTGTTAAACTCGGAGAGGAAGATGACTACTCGGCGTGACGCCGAGTAGTTCGACGGTCGTGACTAATGTCGTCGAACGGACAACAATTGGACGGTTTTAAAAGCCAATGGTTTCAAAGTTTGACAAATTTTCATTTTCCACTCGATTTAAAGTTTCACAAATTTGCACCTAGTAAGTAATTTTCATTATCTTTGCATTCCAGGTATTTTAGTCGTCGATTGGTTTTCGAACTTGCGATTACGTTGCCTCCTAGCATTTCAAAGTACTTCGATTAGCCAAAAAAGGTTGGTTTTCCAGAACACCGAGACTAGTTTGAAAAATTGGTTCTCTTATGCAATTAGGCTTATTCAATTGATGTGTGTTGGGCCTTTCTGATAGATTTAGATTGTTGAAATTCTAATTTTGATTTGTAAATCTTGCCCATTTTATCTTGCTTTTTGAACTCCATTTTTGTTGTTCGTAAAAATGAGTTAAATGTTGTGGGGTTAAGTGTGCGTGGTGTTTATCATGATTAAGTGTTATGGGTCTGAGCTTAATTGTACTAGTGCATAGTTTAATTTTGTTTTCGGGGGTTGTGGGGTTGACGTTAAGAAGATAGGTTGGAAACAGGCACGTTGGACCATTTGGCGAGCTGGGTCGAGCTTGCCAAACTACTCGACGGTTCGCCTAATGACCCCATCTGGCCTTTAAATTCATGCTACTTATGATATGAGTTCTGTAACTTTCGGCAAGAAGTTTTTGATTGCCTAAAGCATTCGGCGACTTGCCGAAAGTGTCCTTGATCACCATTTTTCAGCACCTCTGAACTTTTGTTGCACTGTATATTTGGGCGGATAAAACCCTGCCTGCGGAAAGAAGTCGAAGAAGTCCGTGACTCACCGAAAGGATTTTACCATCACCGACTTGTTAAAATTTTTTAGCCAACTCCTATCGGCGAGCTCGGCCTTGCTCGCCAAAGCAACTTGGCGATTCACCGATCTATTTAGCGAGTTTTTATGCAATTGTGTCCCTATGAATTTCATTTAGTTATTTTAACTTCTTCCCAATTCTTTGCAGAAATGTCTAGATATACAGTTTCAGGAAGAAGCAGGCCACCCCAAGGAAAAACAAAAGGTATTACAATCAACGAAGATGCAGCTGCATCAAGAAGCAATGTTGCAGAACTTTCCACAACTGGTGGGAAAGGCAAGGGCAAAGACAAGACCCTTGAATTATCAGATGCAAGCACTGACAGTGATGGATTTTATAGAAATGACCCCAACCAATCTGAAAGCGAAGGTGTGGGTTCTGATGAGGATGATCTGTTAATAGCACAGAGGGCTGAGCAGCGAACTAAGAAGCTGAATAATCCATCCAGGGTCAGGACTCCCAGCCTACCACTACTACACCTCCAGTTCCAGAGCATGCAATGGTATTAGCGCCTCCAGTACAGGGTCCTCCGCCTAAGTCAATGAATCAAGTAAAGGCTGAGAGGCTGAGGACAATTTTGGAGGAAAACCGTTTGTCCATAGACGTAATTATAGACAGGCACCTAGAGATAATGGAGTGCCTGAGATACCACAAGTTCCATATCTTCACCAAACCGCATGGCCCTTATAATCCAAACTTGGAAAGAGAGTTCTATAGTGCATACAGTGCATTAATCCCTCTGAAAAAGCAGCTAGCAACAGCCTTCAAAGAAGTGGACTATGTAGTTGTTAGAGGTAGGAGGGTTAAGTGTAATAATAGGGCGATCAACGCAATCTTGGGCATGTCCATGAATATTACGGATCACTGCCAACACTTCATCAGAACAAAGAATCTGGATGAGATGAAAAAGTAGTTAGCCCCACTAATTTCAGACGAGACTCCGAAGTGATTGGCGGAAGGAGTTCTGATTAAAAAGAAAGAACTAAACATAGACGCAAGGTTCTGGTTAGATTTTATCAGCTGAACAATTATACCAGCCCAGAATAAGTCGAGCCTTCACCTTACCAAGGTAGCTTGCCTGGGTTGCATCATTTAGAAAACTTGGATAAACTTGGGTACAATCATTTCTTCGGAGATACTCATGCGTTCAAGGAAGAGACAATCCTCACTTTCATTCCCAGTATTGATCACAGAATTATGCAAACAAGCTCGGGTAACTCGAGATTCCAAAAGGGATGTGGAAGTAATGCCCATAGCCTATACTGATATCCGGAGGATCAAAGTAGAGTACCTTAAGGATCAAGAAGAAAGGAAGGAGGTAGCATCGGTGAAGTTATTAAACACAGAATCATCACATACAGAGGCACCTCTGCCTACTCCGGTCCTAGGGCCTTCAGGTATATCCATTACCACTGATACTCCAAGTTCTTCTGCTGTTGCACGGTCTCCCAGACCAACTGTTGTTGCTTCTGTTTCTCGGCCTCCACTCACCCAAGCTTCCCTACTCCAGATGGGACAGCTGGCCGTTTCTGCTGACTGTCAGGCTGCCAGTCTAGAAGCCTCTATTCCAAGCATGATCCATATTCCCCTAGCTGATGTTGTGACACCTCTGAGCATTACCACTGATGCCCTAGCGGCCAGGATAGATGTGTGTGAGCACAACCAAGGAGCTATAGAGAAGGTGACAGCTTTAAAAGTTGCCATTGCTGAGCTAACAAAAGATGTAGACCACCTGAAGTCCACTGATGTGTCCATGGTCTTTCGAACATTGGAGATTCCAATTGTGCTTGAGAATCCTCAGACCACCACTGGATATGGGTATAGAGCGGAGCAGACAACCAATCCTGAGTTAGAGCAGAGCCTGATGAAGAGATACATGATGAGACTGAGGGAGCTGCAGATGAAGACTTGACTGAGACGGAAACCTTTATGATAGATGTTGTTGTGCAAGCTTCCTTAGCACCTGTTATTGGATCCAGTGGAGCTGGTCTTTGTGGGTCACTGCGGGGACTGAAGCCTAGACAGATGGAGCGACCGATTAGCCAGGATCCCCTCTTTACTGCCCTCTCTGTCTCTCATTATTTTACATTTCAGATTATGTGTTATTTGTATTTGAGGACAAATGGTTTTATTTGTGGTGGGGTAAGGCCCACCTTTTTTTTTATATTAGGGATTTCTGCTTAAATTGTTTTTACACTACTTTCTGTGGATAACTCCTTTTATTTGCAATCGCAAAATGATTTTGACCCCTCCAAAAAATATTGCCACCTATCGTGGGTTGAATGTCGCTGTTCTTTTGCAAAATTCAAGTCTCGGTTCCGATCAATACCGATGACTTGAATAGTGCTCTTATTCAAACAAACATGAATGTGCGGCCACGATGAGGCAAAATGAAGTTGCATAGACTATATGTGAACTCTTTGCATCTCGTTGTGATTAGCCATGTATCAAATTTATTCTCTTGTGATGACCATTGCACACTAGCGAAAGTGTGGAGTCCTGTTTGACTTTAATGTCAATGCTTTGTGTGATGAGCATATTGTGAACCATGCATGAATACACCTAGAATTTTCCCTGTTGGTCTGATCGACTAATTAAGGCTATCTCTTGATAAGATTTTAGGCAACTTCGAAGAGTGTGAGACAATTTGACAGATAGCTCTTTGTGGCCTACCTTGTGAGCATATGTGAACCTCTTTTGAACATCCCTTGATCCTTACCTTCCTTTAGATGAAACTTGATGAAAACTACACTTTTTGTTTATCCATTACCCATAATCCTCATGAAGTTGTGCAAGAAAGTCCCTCTTACCCATGGTTTTGAGAAAAATGGAACCCCTTCATATAAAAAAAGAGAGAAAAGAGAAAGAAAAAGAAAAAGAATGAAAAAGAAAGTTGGGGAATAAAGTACAAAAGAAATGGGGTTTCCAAAAAATTCATGGAAAGTTAATAATAGGATGACTTATGAGAACTAAAGAGAATGACGAAAGAATAGTAAATAAAGTATTGACAGCACCACATTTCATGAGGATGAAAGTCACTAGGCTTAAATGACCATACCTTTACATTCTGCCCCATTACAACCTTTTAAAGGACCCTTTTTGACATTGAGTAAGCCGGAACAAATGTTGATTGGAAAATATGGGCAAACCTATGGGTGAAAGCATGCATTGTGTTCTTCCTTGTGAGAGTGAGCATTGCATTT